>JAQFVV010007157.1:0-146685 GCA_028023455.1 Epiperipatus broadwayi | reverse complement strand
TATTATTATTATTGGCTTCTGTTAGTTTGTGCCATATAGTTTAAATGTCATAGGAAAATTCTAGAGCTCAATGCCTATAACAGATCTCAGCTTAATTCTAATACTATCAGTACTCAGCCTTTATGTCAGCTCCCAAGCAACAATTATTTGATTATTAAAATTTTTTTTACTAATGAAATAATAAAAATGTAAAAAAATATATAAAGTATTTAAAAATATAATAACAAAAATGAATCATTATATAAATAGACAAATGAATTCTATAAAAAAAAAAAGTTAATGATACTTATCAATAGAAAGAATTTATATTTTGAATCCTATTTCAAGATGATAGAACTAAATATGTTTTAGACAGATGTAACCTATTCAAATATATGGCTGGCTAGAAGATGATTGAAATGCCTAACAAGTGGAAGTCTATATGGTATTTAGTTAAGAGCCTGGACATGTATTTTATCACCTTAAAATAAATATAAATAATTACCTGAAGAAACCTTTACAACATATATTGAAACATTATGGATTGTTCATTGCATGTTTCGTGTTGACAATTTAATGTTTAATATATTGTTTACTATGTAACTAATAGTGATATATATTTTCACATATTGCAAAATTTTACTATAATTATTTTTGCAGTAGGCAGTATTGGTAATTAAATAATCACAAATATGATTTCAAGAAAAAAGTGAAACAACCACAGTGCTTGACATTTATTTAAACTGAGCACTGATTGTATATGTGTGTGGGAGATGACAATCTGGACCAACTGATGCGTACTGGTTCAGCATGAAATACATATATTGGAGATCATTTATCATTTTCACATGTGTGTGATCTTGTGTATCACTTGTTTGAGATAAATGTAGACTGAATAGCTGAAGGGTGCTTGAAAGCCTGAGTTCAAGTTCACTATATTTATATCTAAACTCCAGGGATATAAATTACACCTGCATTTAAATACTAAATGATTTTAATATTTTTGAATGTTCTTCTTTTCTTCTGCATACTGATGCTTTCAGAATGCTCATAGTAATCACAACATGGCATGAAATATGCATAGACTCACATAAATTGCTATGCCAATGACATACCATAAAGAAATGATAATTCCTTGAAAAGGTTTTTTTTGGACATTTTATGGAATTCTAGGGTTGAAGTAAACTACATTTTTTTTGAAAAAAATTGATTTGGATATCACATTTAAAGTTAACATGGTCTTTATATTGCATCTTTTGAATGTATAACTTTTAGAGACGTGTAACATTTTACGTATATTAAGACAATAAAGTAATAGATATATTGTGTTTTCAGAGTCTTGGTTGTATTGTTGAAAAAAATGTTTTTCCCTCCCTTCAGTATCCAATTTTTACATTTTCTGTAGCCATGAATTTAATAAATAAAAATGGTCTAAAAATAAATATTAATTTTACAAGTGAAAAAAAACAATAGATAAGTAGTAAAAAGTAAATAAATCATCAATAACAAAAGGTTTTATTTTAACATGTAGACTAAACAAATGTTTAGAAATGATTAAATAATAATTATTCCAAAATTTAAAATTTTTATGATTATCTTTATAATTAAACCACTAAACATCATAGGATCACTATATCTTATACTAGCACATAATTGTTATTAAACAAGGTCTTCTGGCATCCATTGATTACTCTGATTGGCACAGGGTGGCACTACTGTATGGAGAGTTTTGCCTTGTTATCTTTATAATTCATTCATGAACCAACTCCTATTTTTATTTGAAAGACTCTTATCACAATTTTACTCATAATTTTTCTTTTTGTATTGGATCATAATTTTTCCTTTATATAAACAGTATTAAAATAAAATATTTCTTATTTGAATTCCATTTTTCAAATGGAAGCAATCTTGAGTTGAGACATCTTAAAAGTATAAAAATGTTTTAAAATTTAAAATTGTACTTATTATTATTAAAATTGCACAAATTTTTTTATTGTTGTGTATGAAAGCATTTCTTGTTAAATCAGTGAAGACAGCACTCACATTATCATAACTGCATTTTAACAATTTTCATTCCTAAACATAAACATTTCCAAATAGACTCTAATTGTAAAGAGAGAGTTTTTGTGTTTAAAATATATATTTTCCAAATATATTAAACAAGTAAGCTTGAGTATGTAAATAAATATCTGAAAATTACAATTTTTCTTTTGGAAATACTAAAAGAATAAAACACACTCAGAAAAACCTGGGATCAAATAAACTACCATTCATTAATACTATTGTTTTTTTTTTTTTGCATTATGATGCAGCCAATCAGGAGCTTGTTTGATGCTGCCACCTTCAGTTTTTTTAAAATTATTAAATAATTTCTACCATAGAAAATATTTGAATGACAAACTAAGGTTATGAGTAACCACTAATTAGCAATGGTAAGCTAAAGTAATAGGAGTGCTATATAATGTCTTAAATATCTCAAAAGTTGTGCCAAAGTCACTGAAATGCCTTGACTATATTAAAGCATAAATTCAAATAAACAGTATATTTAAAAATTAAAATTGAACTTATTAAAAAACAGTGAAGTAATATAACAATGATTTTAACAGCTATTAGCAACAGATGTGTTTAATGTTTTAATCTTGGAAAAGTTTCAAAAATTCAATAAAATTCAAACATAAGTGAGACCTGCATATTCAGAAAGGAAAATTTAGTAGTTATAAAAATAAATAATAAAAAGATAAATAGATTTAATATAAACTTATTATTTTTTTTTCATGTTATTAACAAATATCAACCCAGCAAAAACAAATTAGCTTCTTTGCAACTTTCCTCAATGTGTTAAGGCTAGAACTTTATTTATTTTCCATATGTCATAGCATCAGCCAGGAAGTGAACCAACAACAACTGTCTGCAACCAACTGCTTGCTTGCAAGGTGGTTATGCTGACCTCTTGGCTAACAATGCTTGACTATTAAACTTTATTGACTGATTGTTCATTGACTTTTTTCATTCCCAGTAGTTCCTGCCATCTAGTTACAATAATCAAAACTAATAATTCATCTAAACTCATATTTTAATTAAATTTTTTTAATAAAAGTTGAAAATAGACCCAGATATTATACCTGAAAACATGCATGCAAAATTTCTAAAATTATTAATCAAAAGATTAATGCAATGTATATACAATATTTTATTATATGTACAATTTTCAAAAATAGATGAGTATACAATTGTGTCTAGAAACACTAAATCCAACTGGATTTATTAATAGATCTGGAAAAATAAATTTGTTTAAATTGTTATAAGAATTCCATTTTTTGGCATTAAAAAGGGGTTCTTGTTTTATAATGAGTCATAGAAATTATATCTTGGGTTACTATCAAATACTGCTCTGGGAATCCATTTCTTTTTATGACATATGATAGCTAAATATATGAAAAAACAGAAAGCCACTGTGAAGTTGTAGGTGTGAATGTACCAGTAACATTTCTCATGCCACTATTTAATTGTGTACCCAGAAATTTAGTACAGGAATTTTCCCTCCTAAGAGATGTATAGTAGTCATCAGCAAATAATGTTAATGCTAAAGAAGCTGTCCAGATATCTATGGAGATTATTTCTACAAATTATTTTTGTTCTAACGTTTGCTAAATGAGGAAATAAGTTATGCTAAAAAAATATGTTACTCCTAAATAGCTCGGGGTAGGATTGGGTTCTGATATAATGTGTAAGAAGTTGAAACTCAAGTTCCCTCCAATATGTAGAGAAATAATTTCTAATAATTGCTTTAGAAGTATTGATAAATTTAATGAAAAGAAAATATTTTTTTTAGGATGGTGTTCAAAGTGATTTAAAATTCTAATGGATTTGTTGGGAATTATGTATTTTTTTCTGACTTATTGTTTTATTCTGTGGTTAATGTCCATACACGATCTCTCTTGATTTCTTTTAATGTCTTCATAAAAATGGTTTATAATTGATATATAAAATCCAAATGTAATTAGCATATTGATTATAGCATTGAAAAGTATGATTATTTATTATTATTGACAGACTCCTAAATGATGACGCTAAGGTTTTTAAAAATATTACGCAGAAAGTTTATTATTAAAAATTGCAAAATAATTTTAAAATATTTTTTATCATTTCTTTTATTCATATGAAAGAAAAGTATATTTTTTAGATATACATTATGAAATATTCTTGCTAAGTTATTAATATTGTACTCTTTTATCAGTTTAAAAACTTTAATATATATATAACATAACCAAAAGTATGAACGAAAAAATTATCTTCTACATTTAAGTCGAGCAATTTTTATCCAATTATTTATTGTCTTCTCCTATCACAAAGACAACCTTATCTTCTCAAGTTTAAATTTCAATGACAGTTTTAGATATCTCGAATGCTTCAAACATATTTCTGTCAACTGACACAGCCAAAAGTGAATCAAAATGGCAGAAAGAATTATCTAACAGATAAATAAAATAAAAAAAATACAAAATGACTTTTTAAATGATTGAACTTGAAAATCAACAATTGATTGTTAATAACACTTTATTAACGAAGTTAAAGAAAAAAAATTCCAATCAAATAAACGTAATAATAATGTTAGAGTTTAGCTTGAATCGATTTCAGAAGCTTCGTTATGAGTTTTGTTGCTTTTTGAATGTATTAACTGAAAGTCTTTGACAATTTCAAGCTAAATACAATAAATCAATGTTAACTGCCTGTACTTTTTAATATCTACTTCTTAGTATAGTGTCAAAAATACTATAGATTTTTTTTAAAGTTATATCATTCTTATTTATTAATTCATTTTTTTTCTTTATATAAAGAAAAATCACCACAAATGAAAATAAACATAATCCGTTATGCTATTGTTTCGTATAATTTTTAAATAAACAATCTACTCTACAAATATAAAATGATAATGAAATGGAAATAAAATCAAATGATGTAAATTAGCTAAAAATCCCGGATGCAAATGGGACCACCATTAGAAAAAAAAAGTACCTATTACCTATAGTAAAAAATACAGTATTCCGAAAAAGAACTAATAATTATTTGTATTTAACAATAAACTTGCTCTGACACAATTAGATATGTGTTAAAGAAAAAAGGAATAATATTACATTTCTTAAAATATAATGTTCCTCTCGAGACGTTATAAAGATACGGCACTGATGATTTTATTTAACGCTATTAGTTTACGGTTGAAAGTTAGTCAAAACTTAAGATATTTGAATCTTTCCGAGTTTTCTTTCTTGTCTTTACAAAAAGATATAATTTTAAAGGCATCGATAATAGACTCTTTGTTATTGCGACCTTTCAATTTTTTTTTCTTTGACACTAAATAATTTGTTTTCAGAAATAAAACTTAGAAATATACATCTATTCTAAGAAATTTTACAAAGGCTCATAAGTAACGGTTTTATGTAACGTGTGGAGTGAATTTTAAATCGTACATATATATACGCATGGTGGAAAATTTAAATTCTGTATATATACGTGTGAGAGGGATTTTAAATCTTATATGTGTTTGGAATACCCTATATTTATTGTATGAAAAGAAGTGATAGAAATAAATATTTTTCGATAAGCTCTGTCGGAAAAATATAGCGAACGGAATGAGCCCCAGGGTTGTTGAAAGTTGAAGATGACAGGGAAACTGTGCACCCTATGTAAATTTCCATTATATAACAGCGTTTGTAAATATTTGGGATTCTTTTATTAGAAATTTTATTTATTGGTTCTGATTAATTTTATATAAAAAATATGTCTATAATGTAAATTAAAGGTTTAAAATATATTACAATTATATTAGCAGAAAAATCTTTTATATATTATTCTTCTTATATTAAAAATAATAAATTCAATGGTAATAAACTATTATAAACAATCCTTAAATCCTGCAGAAGTACTTTCGGTTAATTTCTTAAACCTGCCTCAACTGCCATTAAATAAATAAAAAAAAACAAACAAAGCTGAAGCAAACATCATCAATTCAAATCCCATTAATCCCGTATTTTAATGTTAGCAGCTTGTCTATTTATTAAATGCATTTTATTCCTATTTACAAAAGTTGCAGCAAACGCCATCAATTCAAACCTCATGAATCCTGTATTTTAATGTTAGCAGCTTGTCTGTTTATTAAATGCATTTCTTCTGCAGATTTAAGGACTGTTTATAATAGTTTATTACAGTTAAATTTATTATTTTTATTATAATTACAATCTTGTTTTAATTAACAAACATTTTATTTATATTATATATATATATAGTAATAATATAAAGTCAGATGTCACATGACTTATATTTACAAATATGTAAAATTAAGAGCTTGCTAATAAGCTCTAAACAAACTTTAAAAATTTTTTTAAGATAAATGCTACTACAAAAGAAAGCATTCAAATCATCTTTATCTAGGATTGTTCCCATCCACAGACCAGTTTCAAGCTATGGCTCTCTTCAGTGAGGAGCTAGGACACCAGATTAAAAAAAGAAACAATTCAAGCTAAGCATTTAAGATCTGAAACTTTTAGACATTATTATTATTTTACTGTTGGTGCTTTGGCTAAATTAAATGGCTAAGCCTATTAATATATGGAGTATTTAAATTAAGTTTAGGCCCATATGATTTTTTCAGTTGGAGAGCTGATTTTAAAAACATGTAAATGTCTAAAAGTTTTAGATCTTAAATGCTTAGCTTAATTTTTTTTTTTTTAATCTAGTGTCCTAGCTCCTCACTGAAGAAAGTCATAGCTTGAAACCAGTCTGGGGATGGGGATAATCCTAGATAAAGATGGTTTGAATGCCTTCTTTTATAATAGCATTTATCATAAACAAATTAAAAAAAGCTTGTATGCTCTCAATTTTATATATATATATGATTATCATTAGTACATAATGATATTTTGTATTATAAAGATATATATATATATATAAACCCCAGTAAATAGATTATAACTGAAGCACAAGAGGTGGAATCAAGACAATGGGTTATTATATTCATATTTAAGTACTTTAGTGCAGTGATAGAGAATTGGATGAAATTAAAAACTGGAGGTTTATAAAATCCCAGTTTAAATTCACAGCTTTAATTCTGCCATTTCTGAGATCAAAGGCAATGACAAATCATTTGATTATTTTTAAGGAACAGTACATATTATATTAATCACATTCTAAGTAGAAATGCTCATTTATACATTCAGTAGCTGGTTTTAGTAATTATAAATGTAATGATACTCAAAAAGGCTGTTATACAAATTTTGTGACATGTCTATATGTAATGTCTCATTTTAAAATAAAAATTACTGGCTACTTTCAGAAGTTGGCAGAATTAAAAATAGATTGTATTTATGCATGATTCTGTCAACCAAGCATGACACCATTTTTTTAAAATATACATTTGCAGGAGCATACAATAAATATTTATAACAAAATGGATGCTAAAAATCAAACAATTGTATTTAATATTTATATTTTTTTTATTATTTAAAAAAAAAAATTATACAAAAGTTAATTTATAATTTTTCTACATTATTATGTTTTTGAACTATGTCAACTTGTTAATATAAAAATATAATAGTCTGTACTAATGGTTTCAAGATATCAGCATTACATACACCAGAGATATCTATGACAAAAATAATAATATCTTTTTCTAAATTCATAAACTGTTTCTTTTACATTGATCAGCAATTGTAGTTTAATAACTCTCTTTTACATACTTACTAATATTTATGAATACTCATCAAAATTAAGTTCACTTTCAGTAAATGCATTTTTTATAATATTAAATTAGCTTAATTTCAAAATATTATATAAAAATTATGAATCATATTTACTGATTTCTTTCAAAAAGTCGATTTATTTGAATCTATCATTTAAACAGGCTATTATTATAACATTATATATCGCAAAATAGCCTAAGTATACATACAAAGAGATCTTCCATCTATTACCAAGGCAACCTATAAGTACAAATAATTGCCTTAACAAAAGATTGAAGATTCTTGGACTATTATTATGTGAATTAAATTTATAAACCATCAATCCTTGTGCAAAATCAGGTTCACTATACATATTTTATTAAACGAGCAATTTATCCAAGCGATAAACCCACATGTGAGAAGTCTAGAAATTAAATTTGTGCTTTTCGCCCTCTATTGAGAAATCTTGCTAACATTTTTTCAGCTCAAAAATTCATGAATATTTATTTGCTAATATGTTAATTTTTAAAAAAAATCAAAAGATGTCATGAAAATCGAATTAGCAGGAATTTCAAAGTAACTGAAGCCTCACTAGTCATTTTATATTCCACAATCTCAAAGTTTGCCAGATTACTTCAAGAAAATATTACAGTGGTTTAAAAACATGTTTTTTTTTTGGAAAGTTTATGATTATTTTTTATCATAATTGTATACCAATTATTAGAAATCAAAAGTATATGTTATTACATATTTATTTTTTACAGAAATATTTTATTTTTAAGTATAAAATAATATATTCTTCTGAATATTGTTACCATAGAGATTACTGTTGTGATAAATACAATTGTCTAGAAATAATATGACCTAGCAGATTCTTATAATATTTAGCAATATTGTAAAAATTATGAGAAACTTTTAAAGCATAAATTGATAGATTTCATAGATATTAAAAATAATTCATTCAGATTTTTAAAACAAATATCAAATTTGAAGAAGATTTTGTTTATTTTGTAAATTTAATTGGCTACAAATAAACAATAGGAATAGTTAAAAAGTTAGATCTTATCCTAAGTAAATTAATCTAATGAGGAATGTGAACAAATAAGGAAATTTAATTAATAAATTTAATTTTTAAAAAAATGTTAATCAAGCTTAACAATAAAAGGGCCACATATATAAATAGGCCTGAAAAAGAAACTCATCAGTAGATCAGATCTTTTAGCAGTATTGTTCCAGTCTGTAAAAATAAAACTTATTTTTTGTGAACTCCAAGAAAATATGTGTTGCTAATCAGAAGTCAAAGTATGCCACTGTACTCCAATCTTTGACCACCCTACAATGTCTGAAGGTCTCTAACTAGCTGCGATGAACATATAACAACCTGAACCATTCAAACATTTGTCTGCTGTATTGAAATGCAGCAAGGAATCACATTCATCAGCTATCCAAATTTCAACCGGTTGGTACAACACGCATCACACAGAAGAAAGAAGCAGCTGTCTATCAAGCATCACATATCTGAAAACCTATAGGTAATATTAATTATTCTTTATTCCCATTCCTATTGGTTCAGTAATTTATTATTGTATACATTGCAATCTTTGAAATATCCAGAGTCAACAGAACTGAACTCTTAACTAGCATAAAAGAACTATTTATGTGCAGAATTAGTGTAATCAGCAAATATTTCTAGAACTTTCCAAATCATACAAACAAATAGCTTATGATAAAATGGGTGTGCATCATATATATATTTTTAATGCTGTATGTTAATTTATAATATGTGTGCCTGATATATGAGATGTAATTATTGTTTTATTTATGTTAGGTTGATTTTCTTAAAAAAAGAAAATAAATTTTGAAGATTATACTACTACAAACCCTTTGGACAGATTAATAATACAGATAGAAACATGGTAGATAAAATTAATTATAGAATTGAACATGCATTGAGTGTTTTTAGTAGAAATAACATAATATTAGAAAGAAAATTGCTCATGTGTCTTTCAATCTGAGGTTTGGACACCCAATATAAAAGAAATACAGAGACATCAGAATTTTCAAAGAAACACAGGGACATGTACATTAGATGTAACAAGAAGAGATTGAAAATAACATTATGGGTAAAAGAACACATAGGTATAACTGATACTGTTGAAAGAATTAGACGACTAAAAGCATGCTGGGTTGGACATGTTGCTAGAAAAGATAATAAATGAACAGTCAAAATTTTAAATAGAAATTCGAAAAAAATGTAAAGGGTGTAGAATGAGACAATATATGAGATGATGGATGAAATAAGGAATTTTGCTGGTATGTTGTGAAGAAAAGAGGTTAAAAATCAAAGAAACTGGGTTAAACTTGAAGAGCATTTCATCCTACAATGATTTTAGTTGGCTGAATTGCTATATAATTGTGTTGGCTATTTTAAAAATGTGAGTCTGTTAGAAAACTTTTATAAATTTTCTCAGCTAAATTCAAATACAGGTTGTAAACATAATAGATATATGCGCTACTATTTCACGCCACATAATTGTGTTGGTTATTTTTAAAATGTGAGTCTGTTAGAAAACTTTTATAAATTTTCTCACCTGAATTCAAATACAAGTTGTAAACATGATAGATATATGCGCTACTATTTCATGATGGAGTTCTTTCTATGTGTATACAACAACAAAAGAGATCTTAAAAGAGAGACTGATATAGATATATTATAGAAAGGGCAAGTAGATGTAGATATCTATAATTTTAAATAACTTTCATGAATATACAATTACTCTAAAAACCGTCAGAGTAATTAATATTAACATGTTTGACTTTTTTTTGATTAAATTTATGGATTTTATTTAGAATGAGACAGGTACAATCTCACGTGACGTTGTTAAGAACCTGTTCAAAGCAGTTTAACCTTTCAATTTCTTTAAGCTTGTTAATTATATATATATGTAACAAATGACTTTATCAATGTTTAATTTTCTATACCTTACTTAACAGTAATTAATAAATTGATTAGAGAGTCTTTAATAAATAAAATTTCATATGTATAAAATTTTACCAACAAATTTGTCGATCAAAAAAACTTTAAATCCGATTAACATTGGAAGCTGTTAGGTAAATGATGCACGGAACAGAAGAAAACATGAAATAGGTGCTGACGTCATTTTAGGCGCCATTTTTTTTTTTTTATAAATGATTTTTTAATTGCTGTTTTATAAATTTTGTTATTATATTTTATATATTTTTAAAATTTCCATTTTTAATTTACAAATAAATTGGAATGCTGTTTTATATAGCTTTCTGTTGAGAAATCTGCTCCAGAAAAAAAAAATATGGAAAATACATTAATTTCCAAATAAGGTCTGCCCGTTGTTAAATATTTTGAAGCCTTTCATCTTGCTTTAGCGACGGCTAATACGATATATTTTCTGATCAATAATAATGTTTAAGCGAAAACCATAGTCAGACTGCCTAGATACTTAAAAAGGGACTAAATTTCACACAAATTTCACAGCAAAGTGAAATGTAAAGACAATATTATATATACGATACAAATATATTAATATTTAATGGAGAGTTAAACTTTATATCTGGGGTGGGGATAATTTCTACTTTAATACATGATTATTAGTAATCATTAATCTATTGATCTGAAGTGATTGATAATGTGAGTGCATAAATTCTGACACTTGTATATTAAAGATTAATAACTTGATATTAATATTTATTAGTAATATGGAGATGACTGTAAGATATCACACTCTGGGGTAACTAAAGAGTACTGTTTTATAAAAAATGTACCTTGACTTAATTGTCTTTTACAGATATTTTTATTTATATATTTCAGTAATATAGAATCGAATGGATTTTTATATATGTAAAAATGATATTACACATAAAAAATGAAAGATGAAGTTGAGTTATTCTATGTGTGTATATCAAAGCTTGTCTAAAAATACATTCACAGTGAGTGAGGATAGTCTGAATTTCTTACACTGATGGATTGTTATTATATAATGAGGTGGTGATAAGAAATGCACTAAGAAAAATTGTAAAAGGGAAAAATTTTTGAAATATATACTAAGAGGATAAGGATTGTTGTTAAAAGTGAACAGAAACCAGTTTCTATCTTGTTAAAAGTTAAAAGACTTTCAATATAAGTTTGAAAATTCATGTGCTGGCACCTCTTTTATAGATATGTATTATTGATCAATTTGAGGTTTAAAGTTCATATCTGGCTAAGGGTAATCTTTAATTTCTTAAGTTATTATGCATTTATTTGAAGTGGCTGACATTAAATTTATTAGTACATAAAATTTGATGCTTGTAAATCAAATGATAATAATTTGATATTGATAAATATGAACTTAAGTTATAAAATGTATATAAAAAATTGTGATCTGGGTTAATTAAAAATATTCATTTAGCATGGAATGCATCTGTTATTGTCAAATATCTTTATATGGTTCAAGAATGTGTTGTGGAATGGAAGTTTTAAGTTTATCTGAAATATTGCAAATGGGAAAACAGATGACATTGAAATATTTCATATGTTTATATTTAACTTCACCTGAAGAGAGAAAAATATCAACACAATATTATACAATAAATATTTTTATTTACTCTAACTAGATTTTTAAAAGATCATCAACACCTTATATACATTATGCTCTTAGTTAGTTTTGAAATTTAAAATTTTCTAGTAAATTGACCTAAACAATTCATCCTTACCTAAACAAAAGGGTACAATATATATATATATATTCAAGTACGAGTGCGTGTGCGGTGCAACTGCTCCCAAAAGCTATTAATACAAAATAGCTAACTAAAAATAATAAACTAGCTGAGCACTTTCAAAGGATCTTGCCTTCATAATCATAGCTTGCTAATACATTTAATGATATACAAATATGCTAATTCCATTTTTTTGATAAAGCAAAGCACATGTCCTTCCTGTTTATGGCATCGTTGTCTCATGAGATGAATAAAGCCTCTTTGATTTTTCTTTTGAGGTCATGTCTCTCTCTACACACGATTGTGGGATTGTCCGGAATGCACTCATGGTGACTTGTCCTCTGGTGCTGATAGAAAACTGATGAGGTAGAAGGATCGTTGTGAGATCTATTGTATGAATATTTATGTTGTGCTAATCGTGTGGCCAAAGATCCTCTGCTTTCCCCATAATATGTGCTTTTACAATTATTGTTGGAACATGCAATAATATATACTGTGTGGGGTGTCTGTAACAGTGGAATTTGGTCTTTAGTGTTATTAATTAAATTGTTAGAATTTGGAGGGGTTTGAAAACAAAGCTGATATTTGTTAATAAGGATGGAATGCAATTTCTTGTGTAAATTGGATATATATGGAAGCAATAATCTGGGTTTATCCTGTGTGATGTGAGAGTTAAGACGTTTATTCTGTATATGTAAAATTTTTTTGTCAACAATGGATTGCCTGACCCTAAATTCAATAGGTCATCTCTGTATTCTATTACATTTGCTTTTGCATCTGCCTCAGTTTTACACAACAATCTGCTTCTATGCAAAAAAGATGCTAGACCGGATAATTTATGTGCTATAGGTGTGTGAGATTGGGGGTGTGTATGGCATCTGATTTCCAATGGTTTGATGGCCATACTATAATGGCAGTGATTGTTTTCTCTTTGTATTTTGACATCAAGATATTTAACTTGTTGGTGAGTGTCTTCAGTTGTGACATTCACAACTAGTCCTGTGTTGGTTTCTAATTCAGCTTTGGTCCGTGTGATGATCTCAGAGGTGGCAGCAATGAATAGGTCATCCACATATCTAGTGTATACTAGAAAGCATGATGGACTTAGACTAGGTATGATTTTTCTCTCATAGTAGTTCAGGAAGATGCTGATATAATCCCATAGGCCAGCCTTGTTTCATGGACAACCACTGGTTTCTGAAAAATGCCACAATGTTGCTGTCCAACCAACACAGAAAGTCATGGATGAAATCTACTTGAGGTTGAACTATTTTTTGTGTCAAAAGTTTATCTCTGACTATTTGGATTGACTTGTTTCTATTGACAGAGCCATATAATTCAGAAACATCCATAGTGGCCAATTTGATGTTTGGGTTTAATTGTAAATCTTTGATGGAGGACACGAACTGTGCAGATGAATTGATAGTGTATGTTCCAAAGCCCAACATTTGGATGAGTTTTTTGTTCACCCACTTGGCTGTCTTTGCATAATGTACTCCACTGAAGTCTAGCATTAATCGGACTGGTGTGTTGTCTTTATGCATTTTGGCACTTCCAAAAATCCTGGGTGGCACTGATGATGATGGGTATAGACTGTAATATTCTGACTTTGTGCAGGCTTTATTGCAATGTTTTTTAAGGATGGATGAAATGAATTTATCTCTATTGTTAGCAATGCTGAACTGATCAATTTTATGAAACTGTAACTTATTAATCTGTATGTTAATCTTGTCTATGTATTCCAGGGTGTGCATCAACACAAATCTGTTTCCCTTGTCTTCACGCATGCATGTGATTCTTTCTGACTCAAAGAATTGCTTGGTTGTTTTTACTTTTATGTCCCACTGTTTAGTGTTTGATTTTAAAGGTGCATGTCTCATTGCTGTGTTGATTTGTGATATATATTCGTCCTTTTGTGGATCTTGGTTGAGTCCAGCCTCTGTCCACTATTAATTCCATATCCGGTTGTTTCCACATCCCTCCGACGAATCTGGGGACTTTTGCTAGCACATCTTTTACTTCACTAGGGAGTGTTGTTTGTGTTAGATTCATGAATGTTTGCTTATTGCCATCAGGGTTGGTTATTCCTTGCTTGTGCATAAAAACCAAGAACCAAATCAGTATAATCACTTTGTTTATATTTATTCTTCCAGAACTTCATTATTTGTACCCTTTCTGTTTTCAGGCATTTACATTCAATTAACAGATGACTAATATTTTCTATGACTTTTTTACATAACTTATAGACTAAATCACCCATGTTTTTCTATTTATGTATATATTTCCTTGTTGCTAAAAATCCTGATCAAACTTTAAACAGTAAACTACTTTTCTTGCTATTCTCATAAATTAACTCACATCCAATATTGTTTACTTCTATATGTATTTAAACTCCTTTTATTCTCCATACAAGTTCTCCACATCTCCAACCCCCCATTTCTTATTAATACATCTATTCTTCTATCCCATTTCTTGCCATTATAACACCCAACAATTCTCCTAACACAATCTTTTCATTTTTTATATAAGTATACTGACATAAATTCTTTATCCAAATCTTCTACATGCCATAACATTTTTCTCACCCATCTTGTTGACTGTCCTTTACTCATAGCCCAATTAAATACCATTTTCACTATTATCTTATTAACCATAAATTGCAGTCTACCCAGCATTTTTATTTTGCTTTTGGCATCCCTCATATAAAAAACTTGACCACCCAATTTCTCCTTGAATTGCTTCTAATGCATGTCTTTCTACTTATCTTTGTACTTTTTCTAAGTAATCTAACACCTCTTTATTAACACTAACACATCATTACCATATGTTAACCCTGCTACTGCCACTCCCTTCCATACAATTCTAGCTATATCATATTTATTGTATGAAAACATTGTTAATTTTTTTATTAGTCTTTTTCTTTTCTTTTTTTCATTTATCAATTTTTTTTCACATTCATCCAAGCAATTTCTCTGATTACTTAAGATGATTCCCAAATAGTTATACATATTCACCATGATTAATTTTATATCCCTCAATAAAAATTCTTTCTCATCTTTTCCCCCAGTATTAATCATCACTACTTTTGATTTTTCTTTAATAAATTTAATCCCCATCTCTTTACACATCCTTGTGAATCTCTTCAGTTTAACTTTCATATCTTCTCTACTTTCTATACACAAGAAGACATCATTCACAAATAAAATACCTCATAATGAATATACTCCCTTGCCACCTATTAATGGTATCTCTACCCCTCTTTCTAGTCCTTTTATTGCTCTCTCCATTTCTCTCAAATACAACAAAAACAAAATAGGTGACACAGAATATCTTTGCCTTAATCTCACCCAATTTTTAACTTTTATATGATTTTATATTTTCTAATTGATACATATAGTAATTATTTACTTACAATCTCTTAACTAAGATCCACTAAAGCTCCATCCATTCCCAAATTTACTAAACCTACCCATAATCTATTTCTATTTCCTCTATCACATGCTTTTTCTATATTTATAAAAAACCATATATAACTGCCTACCTGTATTTCTATTCATATATATAAGTTGTGTGACTACAAATAAACTATATCCACCTTTATTCTTAAAGGAAGTTGCATTGACTACAAACTGAGATTGTTGATAGCTTAGGAGTTGATTACTGTCTACATTGATGAACCTAATAAAGCATCAAGTAATTAACTTCATTGCATTAGTAAATAATTAATGTATATATATATAGTCATATCTTTTTTTGTAATTATTTTAGAATATAATGACACTTATGAGTAATTCTTCTAAGAATTAATATTATTATTATGCAATAACTATTTAACTCCACGCCTTGCTATAATTTATTTCAAAAGCTTCTTGTTTTCTGAATTAACTTATTCATATAAGGTCAGGATTATTATCTATTCATTTCCATAATTAACAATTCCAAATGACCTATGATTTGATGGTATTTAATTCCATGTCTTGCTATAATTCATCCCAAAAATTTCTTGTTTTCTGAATTTAGTTTAGACATAGTTAAATGATTCATGTAAAGTAATGGTTAATATCTATTCATTTTCATAATTAACAATTCCAATTGACTTATGATTTGATGGTGTTTAAGTGCACATCATTACACTTTATATCTATTACACATGTGTAGGATAGTATACATATTTTGACCAGGATAGTATACATATTTTGACCATTATAAAATTGTCTGACATGTGACTCTTTGAACTTTACAGGCAAAAGTTATCAACTTCTAACATTAAGATAATAAGTTATTAAAACATGGTTTTGTTCCAAACTAGTGGTTTTAGTCCCTAATTATTAGAATTACATTATTACCTGGTCACCTTTCACTAATTACAACATGGATTTTCCAACTTATTTTATTATTTGATTAGTTTTTATGAAAAATATTTAATGTACACATAACACATGCATATAAAAAATCAAATCTGGGAATATATATGTAATGTCTGAAAATATCATTTTATAGTAATCGTTGATATAGTAAGTGATATGCACACCTAGCTTCAGCATTCAATGAAGCTGTTTTTTTATTATTCATAAACATTGAATGCTGAAGCTAGAGAACACATCCATTACTATAGTAATAGCTGCTATAAAAAATAATATTCAACATTACATATATGTATCTACTATAATATTGAACAACTATTAAACAAATCTAACATTCAGTGTTTAATGTTGTAAATCAATGAAATTTTGAAATTATACCACACAGTAAAGTTATAACAGAAATCTTATCTGAAATTTTACATTAACAACTTAAAATGTTAGAAATATTTTTAGAAAATGTAATAATAAATGAAAAACAGTGAGTTTAGGTGAATCATGTGAGATTTAAATGATCTAGGTAGAAAGAATATGTGAGGCAGATGGACAAAATAAGAAATATTTCTGGAGATAGAAACTATTAAAACAGAATTAAACTCTGAGAGATTTACATTTTGCAGTGGATTCATAATGATCAAGAATGAACATTTGGTGAATGTATATCAAATTAATAAAAAATCGTGTTTGTGTGTATTAACAAAATATAAACATCAATCAAAATTTAGAAGTTGGTGGTTGGGGTGTAATAAAAACATCTGATTCAATGCAGTGTGGTATGAATCTTACAGTACTCGGTGTGGTAGACTGGAAGACTTTGAAGCCTAAATTTTATGTCCAACTATGTCACTTTTAGCTTCATTACCAAGAACTCTAAGCAATAAAGACATTTGCCCTTTCTGTTAATTTTTCTATACTCCTATTACATTGCATTAATATGGTATATTATTATGAAGATTAAAATTTAAGTTTTATGTATTATCCAAAGTAGGAATACATGCAATTAAGCTCTACCAACTAATAAACATTTTCACAATTTTGATGTTTATTACTAAAATATTATTTAAAAAAAAACAACATTTTCACAATTAATTAACTTTTAATAGCATGTTATACATAAAGCTGTAGTATATGTTTAGACGGTCTAAACAATCCAAACTTTTGACACCTCCTTGCTCTATGTCATTTAATAGCCACATTTTTTTTTCTTATGCCAAATGCGTTGACCGGGAAGCGAATTCGGGCCAGTTGCTTGGAAGGCAGCTATGATAACCACTAGGCTACTAACGCTTGACTATTTAATATCCACATTTTCCCCTTTCCAAACAAAACAAATATGAGAATTTCGCGAGACCCCTTACCTCAAATCAATAATTATTCTTGATATTTGCCCGCTTTTTCATTCTATAATCCCTTTAAAAAATCAAACGTTGCCTACAGCAAATTTATATTATTTATTCTTTCTGAAATTATTAAAAACGTTATTTATATAGTATTTATTTGTACTCAGACGGGTTTTGATAATATATAAAATATATGTTATGTAAAGCCGAAGTCACTGTATTAATCAAAATATTTTCAATATAAGATAAATGTCAGAGCACGATAGCGGCGTAAAGTAATAAGACCGCAGATATACGTTTTTGTTCTAAAAGCTTTGCCTTTTGTAAATATTTTTTTTCAAATGTCTTTGTTGATTAACAAAGCGTTGCGGACAGATTGCCTCGCGTCAGTTTATTCTGGATAAGACATGTTTGACGTAGGAAATCTTCTTCCCGTAGCAAACTTTATTAAGCTTTGATAAAGTGATGTTAAATCGCTATAACGTATCGAAGTGACAAAAATTCAATTAAATGTATGGTTATATTTTTATCTTGGACAAAAACTGGAAATAAATCTAACACACGCAAAAATAAACCTACATTATATAAATAAAAGGTAAAATAGATTATTGCTTGCAGTATAACAAAGGCCTCTCCAAAAGAAGAGATACTAAGTATACGACTTAACAGTCTTCATGTAATAAAGGCTTAAGTGATTTCCCTGTTTTACCAGTTACTAAGAATAGCTAGATACCTGTTTACCAACCAATGTTGGATAATAAGAAAGATCGCAACAAGCCTGTCACCTAAATAAAAAAAAAACATCACTCTTAAAAAGTTTTTCATTCAGACTGCACTCAACCTCTAGGTCTTAGGCATGTCTGTTTATGTACAATGTATGAAACACAAGGTCACTATTGTTAGTTAAAAAACAAAATGTTTGAATGACTTCATTGCATGAGAGTTCATATAAGTTTAAAGTACAAAAAAATAACAAGCAGGATGTGATGTATGAAATTAATCTGCAAGGTCTGCCATCTTCCCATTCTATTAAATCATGTATGTTATCACGTAGTTATATGTTATCATATAAATGTGGACACAGATTTTATGGCAAATTTTAAAGTAATGTTAGTATTCACATAAATGCATTAAAAAGTTAAAAAACAAATTTTCTTCAGATTTCGCAAATAAAAGTATTACTTCGATAATTCACAAGTCAGAGGTTTAAAAAATCATTTAAATAAACTTGGTGCATGTTATAGCTCATCTTATTTTCAACTAATGGACTTGTCCATATATCAATAGCAGAAACAAGCCAATAGGTAATGAAGCTCAATAAATCCGATTTTTTCCTTATAGAAGGGGATATGGATATAAATAGGGAGTTCTTTTGGAGATAAGATAAGAGAACAACAAATTACTGTCAGCACTGAATAGCATTACATACATTGTCCATTACATATATATATATATGGCTAAAGAAGTGAGGCAAGTTCATGCTAAAACTAGAAGCTGGTAAATCATAAACCAGACATGAGGCAAGTGGTCACAGAACAGCCGGACATATCACCATACTTACACGAGGCAAGCCATCAAGGAAATGTTAGTTAAGACCAGAAAAGCACATGAAGTCTTTTCCTTCAATAAATGCATGGCAACCAAATGCTATACTGAGCTAATGTATAGATGTAGAGTGTAGAAAATGTTATTATATGTATTTGTAAATGTAGTACATATAAGCTGAATAAAATAATTAATCATGTTTATATGAGTCTGTGTTTATTATATAACAGTGCATTTATTTGCATATGTGTACTAAAAAGTAAATAATTTTTTTTCAGTTTTCACAAAAGAGAGTATTAGTCTAATAATTCACAATGTCAATCTATTTGTCAAATTATAAAATGCCATAAGATTGTGGCAGTGATTGGCCAGTTTATTTGCATAATTTAATGGGAATCTGACTTGCAAATTATCAATGTAATACTTTTATTTGTTAAAGCTGAAATTACTTTTTACTTTTTAGTTCATTTACATCAATGAAAGGGTTTCTTTAATTTGTTTTTTTTTGGGGGGGGAGGGGGGTTCTATGTAATGGTGAATTATTGAAATTAATTTTTAATGAATTTCAATTTTGAATTAGAAAGAGTGCTTTTGAACACATACCTAGCACCAATGTATGTTCCATATAAAATCTATTTTATGTGTATAAAATGATAAGTGAAACAAAAGTAATACCAAATAACATAGTTTGCTAAAAATCTCAGATGTAAATTATTAATAAGCAACTAAAATGGCCATCCTTATAAAAAACATTATTAAAAATCTGACAGAAAAGAACATCTGTAGTACAAAATATAGTATTCTGAAAAAAATATTAATAATTGTTTATTTAACAATAAACTTGCTCTGGAATAATTAAATATATGTTAAAGAAAAAAAAATGTATTTTGTGATAGTTACAAATTTATTTAAAACAGAGAAAATAGAACTTGAATATCTCTACTCATAGATAAATAATACTTTATTATGAATATTTTTGGCAACTCTTTTGATGGATGGAAGAAATAAGAAAAAGTGCATGTATAGAAAAGAAGCTAAATATTGGAGAAGATGGATTGAACTTGGAGAGACCTTCATCCTGAAGTGGATTGATAATGGTTGATGATGATGTATAGAAAAGAAGCTAAATATTGGAGAAGATGGATTGAACTTGGGAGACCTTCATCCTGAAGTGGATTGATAATGGTTGATGATGATGATGAATATGTATATGATTTCAAAATTAAGTGGAAGGATAATAAAACTTTTAAGCAGTATTTGTGATAAAAAACTATTACTAATTATTTATTTAATAGTAAATTTTTTCTGACACAGTTAAAAAAATAAAATGTAGTGTGGATATGTTAAATATATTTTAAATAAAAAAAAGAGAATAAAATCATATACCTTTTTTTTTGTCATTGGAAGAAAGAATGATAGTATTTAGTCATCAATGAAGGCAGATGGGGAAGAGCTCTCTAGTTAAAAATATAATGTTATTGGAAATTTTTAGCTAAAATTGTTTGCAAACTATAAAAACAAATATTTTAATATATCCAGCACACAGTTCTTCTTTTCAAAATAGTTCATATATATCTAATATAGAAATAAAACAAACTAACTCCTCCTTTTTAAATCTTGATTTTTTATGACTATAATCATGAAAAAGAAATCCAACGTTTCGACTATTTTTATAGTCTTTTTCAAGGCACACTAAAACAAAATACATATACAATAAATACCACATATTCCAAAAAAAATAAATAAATAAATTAAAAATTAAAAATATATATTCATAACCAAAATTTTCTTTTTTTACCTTATTTCACTCCCCTTTCCTATTACAATCACAACTTAAACACAACTAATTTCTTTTTTTAAAAACTATATATATATATCATTTAAAAACTTTTAATTAAAAACCTTTTATTTTCTTTTATCTTTTTCTATTAACATTTTATTTAATTCTGGTTTAATTTCATTTATGTATACACCCTCTTTAATTATCCTTTCATTATATGATTTAATACATGCCAAAGGTTTTATTTCAAAATCCCCATGCTTAAATTTATTCTTATGAATGTAAATAGCAGAATTTTTATCACCTAAATGTTGTTTTAATCTAGTTTTCAATTTATTTTTACTAGTCCCAATATATGTCATTTCTACATTCTTTCTAAAACAATTCAAAAACAAATATGTTGTCATTTGGAATATATGTGCACGCGTAGTTCAACTAGATTGAAAATTGGGAAGTTGGTGAAAATTGAATTGGAATATTTGATACAAAGAATAATTTAAATAAAAGAATATTCTAAGACATTTATAATTTAATAGTTGAGTCATTTTACAAATCAGTTGTTTAAATTATATACAAAAAATTATAAAGATTCCACCCAGAAACTGATTTTTGTGACTTGTCTTTATAGTTATATTTCATGCAGTCAATTTAATATACATGAGAAAGTGGTAAAGTAGTTACCTTAATTTTAGAATCATTCTGTATCCATTAATTAGAGAAAAATTAAGTGTACATTAAATGATATTTGATTCTAGCTTTTGAAATCACTGGTAATATATGCTTATGACTATTAAACTGAAAACTTGAAAATACATCTACTGAAAAAATATTTTGACAAAAAATACTTCTAAATATAAAAAGAATTTTAGATGGATTTTTATATCCTTATGAGAAGAATATTATGATGAGATCAATTCCACATTTGGTAGCATTATGCTGTATGATATAGTATAAAGAAAGTGAATGGATTTTGAAGATCAAAACTCATGGATTATGTCTTCAGTTCCCAATGAAAAAATCATTCAGTTATTATTATCATTAATAATGTGAAGAATGTCAGCTCCAATTCATTTTCAGCAATATATTTTTCCAACAGCTACCATTTTAAATAAAAATAATTGACAAATTGGTTTGTAAAAATACATGCATTCAGAAATAATTTTCTTTATCAGCTGCCTTGGACCTCTTCCAAAAATTCACATAAGGATAACCATTGCTTGACAATATTTAGCACTATGGTTGCATACTGTAATTTAGCCTATTTCACTTGCATCCTATTATACTAATCGTTCATAGAGTAAAAATTTATATTAACTTAGTCACAATTCATCATCCTAATTTCCAACCACTATCAGTTCACTGCAAAATGAACGGCTTTGCAAGTTTAATCTAGTTTCTCCAATTCTTTGCCTCTCTTCTCCACAATCTACAAACTTCTTTTATTTCTATTTGTCTGACATGTAATCTATTTTTAATAGTTTCACAATGTCCTAGGATTCAATTTAAAATGCCAACTGTGTACCTTTTCTTATTTCTTCTAGAAATATATTTATCTGAGCTGCATTAAAGCCTTTTAATTTATTCAATGATGGTAGTGACACTTGTTTATTTTCTTATTCATTTTAATATTAAGTCATGCAATTGTTATATTTATGTGGATTTGTTAGCATGATTCTATAACAGTTGATAAAGGAAATTATTCATGAAATATATGCATACAGCAAAACGATATATTTTTATGCAGTTTGGCAGTTATAGGAAAAATGCATTGTATATTATGTTTGGAGTTTATATATTTTTACATTTATTTATTTATATCTAATTTAAGGTGAATTAACTTATTAAAATCAGCCTTATCTTTTTAGTTGACAGTGTATTGTTTAAAATTAACCCTATCATAATGGTGAATTTTTTTACTGACATTTGCCATTTAAAAATAGATAAAGGTGAAACCAATGACACAGAATTCTGAGAATTTTTTATTATCCATAGCAGGAATTCGTCCAGAAGTATTTAATGCCGGAGTATGAAATTTTACTTTGTGTTAAAATATTAATAATAGAAAAAAAGATTAACGTTGCGAAATATTAATTCATCAATATTTCTACACCTTTGACAGATATATAGGAAATTTACAGGAAATTTATCAAGCACTAAAAACAGATCAATATTCTGAACAGTTCTGCAAACAACTTCCTTCTTTATTGATGTATTTTTAGTGCAAAATGAAATTAAAATTATTTTTGAAAAAAATTGATTAATAATAATACAATGACATTTTATTTTGTTATAAATAATACATATTTATATAATTTTTTTATGTAACAAGTTTGAATAATAGTTTACATATCAGATTCCCAAAGAATTACCTCAACAAATTTACAAATAATATCCACATTTTATATCAATGACAATCTATTTGTGAAATCCAGTTAAAAATAGTATTTTTTTTAGGTGATAAATAGATTGGTATCAAAGCAAAAAAGGACCTTATTTGGAAATTTAATTAAATGATTTTTAGGAAATCTGAGTTTTTTTTCTTATAATAAGGTTTTTGGATGTATTCTATGAATAGGTTTATACTGTGAAGTTTTATTTCTAGTTCTGGCCCTTATGGTATTTAAACTTTTTATGACCTCTTGCAGAGTAAAGCCATTCGGTTGTTGTTATTAGGTTTCAAAGACAACTTTATTTAGTAAATAAAAGTTACATTGGTAGTTATATATATATATATATATATATATATATACCAATATATATATATATATATATATATATATATATATATATATAATCTAGTTATTAACATAGTTATTTATTGGATACATATAAAATAATTAAAAGTTTAATGAACAGATAACTTAGTTATAGATGGAAGACTGAGTAATACTTGGCCATCATCAAATGGATATATGCATAATATGAAGTTTATTAGCTTTAGATTATGACACATAATAGCAGCAAATCTTTTATGGGTATAATTCATATAGAGATTGTTTAAGAAGTTCATTGGCAAAGTAGATGGAAAACTTAGCAGTATGCAGGTTGTGTTATTGAAATGTTCTTCAGTTGTAAATAAGGCTGAATATTATCTAAATTTATTATATTTACTACACAAAAATAATTGTTTTTAATCAGGCAGAAAAATGAGGAAATACAAAGTTGTATTTGAAATTATATATGACAAAATCTTGGAAAATGTCTTAGCTTCCATTAAAGAGATAGATGGGTAAATCATTGCTTAACTATTTAATTGAATGTTGAGGTTGAATTTATGGTATTAAGGCAGAAGGTTAGAATCTTGACTAGGGTTTTAAGAGTGATAATATGAATGCAAAAATGACTGAATGTACAATCTTCTACCTCTAGATTTCAGCTCCTCAAGTTTATTGGAAAAGGTAGTTGGATGGTGTCTAATGTTGTTACCAAAACAAAAAATACCATCGCATAAAATTTCTAAAGACTAAATGCAACTGCATGAATGTTAGGTCTGGAACCTTGATGGAATGTTTCAATGATGCTATTGAGTATAATTTTGTCATGCCTGTATGTGTTCAACATAATCTTTCTTGTCAGTACTAGAACTGAACAATTATGGAATAAATCGAACTGTGTCCTCCTCCCAGTGGTGCAAGCTGCAGATAGGGTCAACATTTAATATATTGTCTGCAATATCTGAGAAAGTGAGAGATTGGTAAGACATGGAGGTCAAGATTCAATAGGAAGTTAAAGAATTTGGGCTCCAATGATCATTTCTTAAATTAAGTAATTGTCTGTTGTTAATTGTTAGTATTAGAGAGAGGTTATAAATAGGTGGATTTGAGTATAGCATGTTATATATGCTGCAATAGGTGAATTTACTTGTATTAAGTGGAAATATTTGATTGTGAATATCTTAAAATTGGCTTATGAGGATTGATAGAAATCCATGTACAGAAGGAAGTAGTCTGTGGGTGTTAATATGTAAGATGCATTCAAATTCTGGAAAGTGTTCTTTAATGGTGCTAGAAGATTTATGATTTTTTAAATATGAAACTCTCAGATGGAGTGGAGACCTAATCCATTCTGAGTTGTGGAAAGACAATCCTTTTGCAGAAGTAAAGGCTCATTTTCTGCATCATAGCATCTTGCTGCACAGTGAGGAGATTGATGAAATAAATATTTTAGTGAAATTAAAGATTGCCAGAAAATATATTTTTGCAATTACTAACTGGTTAGAGAGGCACACTTTTGGGTATAATGAGAGATATATTTTGGAGAAGGAGGAGGTATCTACTCAACACTGTCTTTTAGCTTATTCTGAATTTTTTGTCTCATACCAGTAGTTTCTAAATAAAAAGGAAAGCTGAGGAAATTTCTTGGACATAAATTTTAATTATTTGAATTTGGTGTCTTCCATTAAGTTCAACAACTCATTTTGCTACTTTGTCTGATACATGACCAATCTCCACAATGTTATTCTTTCACTTATTAATTTATTGAATCATTTTCTACTTGTGTCTCCAATATTTGTGCCTTTGTAGTTAAAGTATATGTCCAAATTTTAAATCAGTTTTTTGACTTTTTCTTCTAACTTCAACTGAAAATCGTTTTCAAGTGAAAAACAATTGCCACCTTAGAATCATTAAGTAATATTTTAGAAATCCTTATTAATAGTATGATTAACATCTTACCATAAATTATCCACTGTACATATTAAAAATTTGTTTTTATGATAGAATTTGCAGGGAAAATTGCTTATAGCCAACATAAATAAATTGAATTTCATTTTAAAAAATGATAACCATTATAGTATGTCCCTTTCTTTTTTTAAACATCTTATCTATCAACATTTAAAAGAACTCTAATTACTTATAAAATCTCCTAAGCAAGTAATAAATTTAAAAATGCAGGTATATTAAAGAATGGTTTAACATATATTTATGCTCAGCATTATTATAAGGAGTATTGTCAATATTAATGGCTATCTATAATTCTTTCCAGCTATGCAATATCAGAAATTAACTTTTACTAAGATTAACATTTTACAGATTCATGGACTCTTGATATAATTATAAATGCATTGAGCAGTTATCCATTTTTATAATAGGCAAAACTTTCTCCATACAGTAGTGCCACTCTAAGCAAGACAGAGTAATCAATGGATGCCAGAAGGCTTGTGCATAAAATCCTTATCAAGTGTCTACTCATCCAATATCCCCAAACTTGTTTCTGGCTTATGGCTTTCATCAGTGAGGAGCCTCGGATCTGAAAGCACTGCACCTAGATCTTAGAATCTAATGCAACCCTCCAGAAGCCACCTTTTAACTCTATATAACTACTAAGCTATGAGAATAAAATTGAAAACACACAGATATTTCCAATCTAAGCTCAATAGCTCAAATAGTCATAGGGATAGTGATTTTATGCACAAGCCTTCTAGCATCCATTGATTGTTGTGTCTTGCTTAGAGTGGCACTACTGTATAGAGAGAGTTTTGCCTATTATAACAACAGTTATGAGCAAGCATGGAAAATAGTGATCATGTGATGTTTTAAGGTTTATCCATTTTTATTTGGTTCCACTGTTGTCAGCATTGGACAAAATATTGCATTGCTCAAGTTGGGGTGTATGATATGTTTGTCTGTGCAATTTAAACTTTTCTTTAAATATATGTCAATATTTGTATATAATATGTTTAAACAAAAATTATAGCATCTGTTACAAATACTTATGTACTTTTGTTTTTTCAAAAAACAATTAATAGGAGGAAGTTTTACTTTAGTTTCTTATTTTTGTTTTGATTATTAATATAAATGTAATTAGTTTCATATTATTTTTGTTTGAGAAAAATAATTTATATAATGTAAACATAGGTTTACTATTTCTAAATAATAAACTTCATTTTGTTTTTTTAACGTATTAGAAATTATTATTATAACTAATATTTTGGCTGCTTATATAATATTTATCATTTTTTAAGCTTCATTATTTTTCATGATCGAAATTTTTTTATATAAACTGCCCATTATTTATAGAATAATTTCTGATAGATTGACCAACTAACTCCCTATACATTGTTTAGAATATGAAAATCACTACTCTTTTTCTTATCAAATTAATAGCACATATAAAATTACCTTTATATATACTTTCTCCTGATGGTATAATAATACATAAATGGCCTTATTTTAAACTAAACTTGAAATCAGACAAAGACATTATTAAAATCTTTTAAAATACAACCAAGCACTATTAATCAAATAGAAGATGAGCTAATTTTCACTCATTTTAAGATGATTTAAAAAAATAATAATTTATAATCAATTGTTAAATAAACTCTTAACCATGATAGGTTGACATTTTCCATTATTAACTCTGATGGCAATTTTTGCATGTTCAACATTTGGTTTTAATAGTAAACCTTTATTCTTTATTTGAATTCAATAAATTAAACTTGATTCATTAGAAATATAAGTTTACAAATGAAAAAAAATATCAAAAATTCATATTGAATTTTGCAAATATTAAACATATAATAAACAGAGTACCCAATGAGAATAAATATCTTTCCAATCATTCATCAGTAGTAGAGAAGAAGGCAAGTAAGAAATTTCAGAAAATGAATGAAATGTTTGTTGATTGAAATTTATTTCTAAAATTGGAATGAATACCTGTGATAAATCTATAAAAATTAAAATTGCATTTATAATTTTTAAAGAAATTTAAAAATCGCTACATGACGCCAGTAAAAAATTAGCATTCATTTCAAAAGACATTGTCACTGAACATTTTAAATTGATTAATAATTTCAATTGACAAATCTGAGACACATCTTTTTAAAACTGTTCAAAAATTATTCAATTGCTCAAAATATGTAATCTATATTATTACAGTGCTTAACTTTATAGACATAGCATAAAACAATAAATTTATCAGAAAAATATTGTCTTTTCTAATACCTTATTCATGTATATACAGCGATGTTTAAACCTTAATTACCAGACAAATGTCACCTATTCCTATGCTCATATTTACAAACAGATAAAAAAGTGGAGCCATTTTTCATTTGGTCTGTAAGTTACTAAATAGATAGTTATTTAGAACTATAATAAATGAACTACAGTAAATCTAAAGTCACTAAGATATTAATTTCAGCTCCCATAGAATCAGCTTAAATCTATATCTCAAGGGCAGAATAAATTTACTATTTCTTTTAAGTGTTCCATATACATTTCAGTTTTTTTCAGCATAACAATTATTACATGATCACCATCTCTTATACTAGCACATAATTGTTCATAAACAAGGAAAAACTCTCCATACAGTAGTGTCACCCTGTGCCAATTGATTACTCTGGTTGGAACAGTGTGGCACTACTGTATGGAGAGTTTTGCCTTGTTCATAACAATTATTTCTAATTTATATATTCATCCCTTTTATTAAAATAGAAAATAATTTTATGTAGCATTTGTTATGTGCTCAATGTTTTTCCACTTTTAATTCTCATGTTTTTAATAGACAGCAATAGGATATTAAAATAATTTTTCTGCTCTTAGCATAAAATAACAAATTTCTGTTCAATTCTATATACTTGTTCTCAGAGTTTATAAATAATAAACATGATTTTTATTCATATATTTTAATAAATTTGCATAATTAATTTTTTACTGTTCTCTATATTTGAATATGTAATTTATATACTTAGAGTTTAGATAAAATGTTAGGGATTTGAACACAGGCTTTCAAGGTCCTTTCAGCTCTCCACTCTATTTCATACAACTGATACACATGATTACACGCAAACATGTGAAAAAGATAAATAATCTCCAATATACATATTTTATATTTTGTGCTGAACAAGCACTCACACACACACACACACACACACATATATATATATATATATAATGAGTGCTCAGTTTATATTAGGATATCAAATATTTAAACTTTAGTAGACAAGCTCCAATCTACTCCACCCTCTAACTCTTCAGCCATCCATACCATAGAAAATCTATTGATGGAATTATAACAGCAGAATATTATTTTTTTATAATGTAAGTCTTTTTAATGTACATTTTATATTTTTATATTGTAAAATTTCCAAACATTAGGACTTCAATGCATATTTCATATATATATATGTATATTTTATTTTTGTAGTATTTCAATAAACTCAACTTTTAAGATATATGATCTAAAATATCAACTTTAAGAAGCAGTCTAAAGGAAATATGAAGATACTTAAGACAAAAAAATTAAAGAAGTAGTATGCTTTGACTTTTATAAATTGTTACCACTTTCTAATTGGTAAGATATAGAAATGAATTGTGCAAAATATAATTTAATGTATGTGATACATTAAATTTCCATCATCTATGAGTGAAGATGCATAGTAACAATATTTGCTTAGAAATTGAACTCACACCTTTAGATTCTTGAATATCTAAAGGTGCGAGTTCAACTTCTAAGTGAATATTGTTACTGTGCATATAGGCCAGTGACACATGAAAAAGAGTGGAGAATAATACTACTCAAAGTGTTGTGTAATTACTAACCTGTATTGTCTATTTGTGTGTTATTACTAACAAGTTGTTTGTATTTGGAAAGTTTAAATAAGGTTTAAAATTTTCTATACATTCAACATTCACTCATAGATTATGGAAACAGTCCAACATATTACATCTAATAATATATCATTATCATAAACCTTCAGATAATTTAATATGGATTGTATTGCATGTTAATTCAAAATTATTTTTAATTCGTAAAAAAACAGTAATGTAGATTGGTAACAAATATGCTGAAGTTATTTAGTGGATGCAAGGTTCATGAAAATAATTATTAAAATTTTTAATTAAATTTAGTTATTTGTGAAAGTACTACAATTAAAAATACAGAAACCACTAGACAATAAATATAATAAAAAAAATATTTACTAAGAGTTAATTGTTTAATGTTTATGTTATTTATCAGAATATTTTTATTCAATTCAAATTTGTTATTAATTTGAGATTGTTAAATTTTTATAATTTTGCATTAAATTTGAAACATTTTTCCTCTTATAAATATTAAATTATATTTTTGGTATTTGTTGATTAGACGTGCATGACACTTGATGGCGTTGTTTGTGTGCTAAAACACATAAAAATGCCATTTACTTGGTCCAAAGTTTATGGCCTATAGAACATTGATGTTCATATTAATCATTGCAGGCCTACTGCATTGCACACAAATATTATGGCCTGCTGATGTGCTTTGTGACACTATGCAAATGCCCACATTTCACAGATCACTACCTATTATGTGAGGGTGTATGAATGCAACTGACCATAACTCTTATAATCTGCATTCCAAGTAATGATCTTACACCCTATCTGATATAGTATTACATACTAATAATTGTAAGCTCATTTCTGCACTTCCCTACACAGCCTGGAAGCTGAAAAAAATTGCAAAAGTGTAGGGACAAGCACAATTTCACAGAATTCACATGAAAAGGCCTGTTTGCATGAGAATAGCTATGAGACAAATTAAATGGCTGAGGTTGCACATTATTTTGGAAATCAGAAGCTTGGTTTGATCAGATTACTGCATCCTTTGGATGATTTTTTGAATCATCAAAACATCAGTCCCCAGCCCTGCACATTTCAGTGCTATGTGCTGACATTTATAATGTAATTTAAACATATAATTATTTGATTTCAGAAAAAAATAATTGTTATGTTTTATAAAATAATGTTGGTTCATAAATTGTTTTCAAATATTTTGCAGAATGTTGGCCTGTAATGTTTATAATAGTGTCTTTTTTCAGATAATTATCAGCTACAAGACAACTAAAATTGCACATTGTTTTGGAAAATCGTAATGTGGTTTGATCAGAGTACTGCATCGTTTGGACAATTCTTTGGATTGGCAAAACCATCAGACCCTGGCCCTGCACCTTCCAGAACGATGTGCAGACATTTACAATGTAATTTAAAACTGTAAGTATTTCATTTTAGAAAATAATATTGGTTCGTAAATTGTTTAAAACTAGTTTGAAAAATGTCAACACATGCTGAAATGTATAATATAATTTGAAAATGTAATTATTCCATTTTAGAAAATAAAGTTGTTTCACAATGAAAAGTTGGTCCAGTAAATGGCATTTTTATGTGTTTTAATACATAAACAATCCCATCGAGTATCATGCATGTCTAATCAACAAGTTGCTGAATAAAGACCTTAGCTAATGTATGCCTATAACAATAAAAAACTGTATGTGTTCATAGTAATATTTTATTTTAGTTTTATATTATAAATTTTATGCACATACTTTAAATCTTATATTTTTTTATTTCTAAATAAACCACACCATATAATAAATTAATATTATATAACAGCAATAATATATATGTATATATTATAAAAAGTATATAAAAAAAGAATTTTGTGGCAAATATATGTTGCCCTCATCAGTGTGATGTAAACTATTTTAAAATTCAGTTTTCTTTCACATACTTACCAACATCTATTTTTACATAGGTATATAAAATTAATTGGAACCAATAATAATAAAACTATCAACCATCACAGAATCGCCATTTTATATGCTTACACATACTGTTAATAAGAGTACTAAACTGTCCATGTAGTAGTGCCAACAAGTGCAAGCCTTTGTAATCAGTAGATTCTAAGGTCTAGGTCCAATGCACTCAAATCCAAAGCTCCTCGTTGATGAAAGCCACAAGCTAGAAACTAGCCTGGGTATATTGGATGAGTAGGCACTAGATAGGAATTTTATGCTCAAATCTTCCTGCATCCAGTGATTACTCTGGCTTGCATGGAGTGGTACTACTATATGCAGAGGTTTGTCTATGTGCAAACAGCTTGTGTAAGCATAATGGATGATGATCATGTGATGTTTAGTGCTTTAATATCAAGCTGCCCAATAGAATTATGGTAACTGTGGTTATCAAAGAACCAAAGACACCAAAATGCATGGATGCTGAACTGAATTCAGATCTATATGACTATATAAGTGAATGAGCTTAAGTTGAAAATATTGTTTTTTCAATTTGGACTCAAAGCTATATAGTTAGCTAAAAAGTAAAAAGTGGCTGCTGGAGGGTTCCATTAGATCCTAAGATCTAGGTGAAGTGCTGTAAGATCCAGCACTCCTCACTGATAAAAGCCACAAGTTAGAAACTAGTTTTGAAGATATTGAATGAATAGATATTAGATAAGGATTTTATGTTCAGACCTTCCTGCATCCATTGATTATAAAGGCTTATACTTGGCAGCACAACTGTATGGAGAGTTTGTTACTCTTATTAATAATAAAAACAAAACACAGCATAAATACAAATATAACATACAAGATAAAAACAATTTTTCTTTATTTTCTTTCCTACACCCCCCCTCCCCATTTGTTTTACCCCTTCCTTTCCCAATTAAATCACTTAGAACAATCACATAATGTGTACAGAAAAAAAAAAACCCTATCACACTGATAAGGGAAAAAATGTTTGCCAAAAAAGCTTCATTTTATAATATATGTAAAATTATTTCTGCTATCTATTTGTACCAGACAAATCCAATAGCAGTTCAAATTAGTTACATTACACAATTGCATGGAAAAAAGTTTAATAGAAAACTTTTATAAATTTAATAATATATAAATTGCTGTCTGTGTATGTTTACTAGATAAAACATACATGTCACTCAAGTACTAGATCCAGCAAGAGATTTAGAGAATTCAGGGAAATAAAGTTTTATTTCTCATTGTATAACATCATTAAGGAAACAATATTAAATGATTAATTTTTTCTTTTGCATAAAGAGTAGACTCTGGTCAAACATAGATGGAAATAGTAATATTGATGATGTACACTCTAACGGTCTGCTGTTATTAAATTTTTACACAACATATAAATTGCTTGACATACAAACTTTGCAGAAAGCAAAATCATTATAAGAGAACATGGCTGAACCCAATCTCAGACCGCAGTATTTAATATATTACATTATAATTAAAAGTCAGAATACAATTTATATTATGTGAGATGTTGTAAGTAGAAAAGATTCGACAGATCATAGATTAATATATTTCAAGAGTAAAATAACAGTTGCATTACGATATGCCTTATTTCAAATAAGCTTGCAAAATATGTTCATGCTTAATTTTTATAGTTATTTAATTTTTCAAAGTTGTCATATTAGTGAGATATAAAATTCTCTTAATGATTGTGATGTCAATGTAAATAAATCTATTCTTGGGTGTTTAAAAACAGAATCATGTTGATTAAAGGAAAACAAATGACATTTTCTGCTTGGTATAATAATAATAAATTGAATGTAGAATTTGATAATAAGCATAGAGATTTTTTTTATGTGTCATAGCATCAGCCAGGAAGCAAACCTGCTAACCCAGGACAACTGCTTATAAGGCGGCTGTGCTGACCTCTTGACCAATAATGCTGGACTAAGCATAGAGATTTGAAAGCAGATGTTCACAAACTGACAAGAAGGTTTAAAAATGATTGATGAATTAAAAAATGCATAGATAAGTCTTTGACCAATTATACTAACCATAGATTTTTTTTTTTGATGTATTGAAAGCAATATATAAACTTGAATATTTATTTCACAATCCTTATTAAATCCAATAATAACATTTTCTTACTTGATAACAGTCACATTGCAAATAAGTGGAAAGAGGATTTTGATCTTTTAAATAATGATACAAGTATTCAGATGCCAACTTCTATTGACATATTTATTTTATCTAGTAATTTGGATTTGGATAAAGATTTTCAGATGAGTAAAGTCAAAACATCACTTTGTAATTTTTTTTTCTTTTTTTCCATGTGTCATAGCATTGGCCGGGAAATGAACCTGCTAACCCGAGATAACTGCTTGTAAAGCAGCTGTGCTGTCTTCTTGACCACCAATGCTTGACACAACACTTTGTAATTTTAAAGATGGAAAAGCTACACAAATCCAGATCATTACATGGAGAAGTCTAAAATATCATATTTCTATGTTATCTCAACAATTGGCAACTTTTTAAAACTATATAGACTCAGGAGATTGTTCTATCTGACCATAGAATTGTTTTATTGTTTAATTTGAAAAAATACAATGACTAGACAAAATTGTAATAATTATTATGGAATATCATTGTAATCCACTCTTCAAAATCTATTGAGAAAGATTTTATTCAATAGATTGCTGATGATAAAATAATGAAAGGATATTCAGGATTTAGTCTTGGTTTTAGACAATTATGAAGCAGTATTGATATCACTTCTGTTTTCTGAAAATGTAAAAAAGGTGTCAAAAACAACAAATATATCCATATTCCCCTCTTTTCTTCCATAGCGTAAGATTGTTGTTAAAACAACTGTACAGGTCCCTACTATTGCATTTTATACACATATTATCAAGGTTATAGCCTCAGTAAATATTACTTACGTAATCAATGTGTGTTTTTTAAATTTATAAATACAACTTCAAATATAATACTTTTGTTGATTTGGTCAAAGCATTTGATTTAACTAATCTGTTGGGTGTGTAGCACGGTTCACAAATGTTTCCTCTTTTTACATTTTTATAAGATGAAATGAGAGGAAGTATTACTAATACAAATGGTATTTCTGAGATATTTGAAGTGGAAACTGGTTTTAAATAAAGATATTAAATTGAGCTGAAGTGTTTTAAATATAGATTGGATAGTTAAGATATTTAAAATGAAAACTCGGTTTAAATAAAGCTATATATCTGGTCCCACAGTGTTTTCAATTTTGATGACTGATGTCTTTGGAAATGCTTATAAGTGACCCTTATGAAGACATGATTTAGTTTTATAGTGTAGTTTTTAATTTAAATTGATGTAAAGCAAAAATGTGCACTACATGTCCCTAATTTGTGACTTTATAATATGGAGATTATTTTTCAAATTTTCCTACGTCAAAAGATACAACATATAATAACTTCTAAAAATTAATGTTGAAAAAACATGTTCTTTGTCAGCCTATGTAGAAGAAATTTTTTCCCAAAATTTAGCTTGGATGGTTATCAACTTCATAATGTAGGCCAACTTAAATGACATGATAAATTTTAAGTATAGAGGTGGAAATAGAAATTGAGGCGCATTATGGACTCTAATGTTCTGCTGTTGCTTTTAAAAAATTAAAGATGGGGTACTTCATCACAGTAAAATGATTATTACAAATTAAAGATGTTGTTTATAGGGTTGCTATGTATTCAATTTGCAGTATGAAAATAAGACATGGATGCTTTGAGATATTAAAAAATTGATTTAATAATGCTGCTTAAACTTGTAAAATTGTAATGTCAAGATCATTAGATCAGTGAACATGTTCCTCAAGTTGCAGTAGATAGTACTATAGAATCCATTAGTGTAAATGATGAATTTCTTCATGACTTTAATAGGATAGGTAGATCTGATTTACATTTAAAGATAATGTCAAAGATGTTGTAAAGAAGTATCATTTTAATGGCTTGCATTGAAAAACTGTGGCAGAAGGTGGAGTAGTCTGAAGAACTATAATTAATCACGATGTTTAAATATTTCAAAAAGAAAAATTTATTAACGAAATTATCCCACAACATCAAAAAATATCAAGTGAACACAATCAGAGATAATGTGTTCTATAGGGGAAACATTCGTATTCTATAGATTCTTTTGGAGACCGAAACTCGTTTCTAGAGTATAATCATTTTTATATTTTAATTTATTGTTTTTAATCTTGAAGTTGTAAGTGCTCTATTCATTTATAAGGAGATGATGCTCATAATGGCGTTAAAAATAATCGGTAAATTAAAATAAAATTTAAGAACATAATTTTTAAAAAAATTATGTTTTTTATATATGATATAAAACTATATATATACATTATTTTCTTATTTTTTTCATACAGTTATTTTTATTTTTTCTTCACTTTTTTATTCTATGAATTAAATATATTTAATCCATCTGTATTAATTTAAATATATGGAAAACATTAATTCACACAATAAATAAGTAATAAAAAAAAACTGCATTAAGAAAAGTAAAAAAATAATAATTTGTATAATAAGCAAATATAAACGCGTATTTTTCAATATATGTAAACATAGTATTAATATTTTACAAATTACCAATAAATTGTAATTACACCAAGAGTTATACAGGAGATATTTGGAGATCATCATCATCATCCCAAGTATTACTTTATCATAAACAAATTTAGCAGTGGAAGTAAAGATAAATATTGTCTAAATTTCATCCTTAGTGACTGGATCTAAAAGAAAACGTAAAATTTCGGCTAATCATTGTCTAAACCAATGCCAAAATGAAGACATAATAATATAAAACAATATCTACAATGATAAACGTATAAAAATGCTGTAGTTATTATATTAATGTTAATAATCATTAATATTTTGGGCCATTGGGTACTATGAGTGTATTGATATCAATAAACTGATGATTTTCCTAAAATAAAAATAGAGTATGTGAACTTTAAAGGTGATTTTGATTATTGCACTATCCAAATAAATCCATAGAAAATCATCTAAATGCTATTACACAAAACCCTTACACACGCATATATATAAAATATACAAACCATTATACAATTACAAATATCCAGTAACGCCCTCTGTTTAAAGATCTATTATTGAGATATAGATCTTTAAACAGAGGGCGTTACTGGATATTTGTAATTGTATAATGGTTTATATATTTATGTATATAGAAAATATTATTGTCCAAACTAACTTGGGATTGAAATGATTTTAATAAATGTGATTGTAGTCAAGAGAAAATACATATATGTAAAAGTCAATCCAGTCTAGAAATAAGTAACTTCATGTGAAGAATTTAAAATATTGATTTCATTCAGATGAAGAACTTTGTTCAGAGAAATCCAGCAAATCACTGTAGTTGATCATGATTATATGACTATCTATAAAAATATTTTACTTTTTTTATAAATCGGAAATTTGTGACTTTTGAATTCTGATTATTTAATTAAAAATATATATAATGGTGACAGAATAATCAATAATGTGGAAATTTCAATGTATTTTAGATTAGTTTCTACATGTTGCTGAGTTTATTTTATTCTAAGTATACATGGTGACCTTTTTATTTTAATTATATAAGTTTTATTTTTGAAAATACAAGGCAATAGTTCTAATATAATATTAATTAAAAATTTTTGGTACAATAATTATGTCTTTTCAAACTATCATTAAAATTCACCACTGATACACTGTTAAGATGAACCAAAATATTAAAATATATATATAATATTTAGAGCATAAATTGATAGGCTTAATGACATTTAATTATTCACATTTTAAGAACAAATTCCAATAAAATTTTTTTGTTAATTTTATGAAATTAATTTTTTTCTGACTAGTCATTGATGAAACTTGTTTTGCTTTTATTATAATATTATTTCTTCAATATTTTTAATGTTAAAATATGATTTCTCAAAATTTATTTTATTTATAAAATGTAAATATCTATTAAATCTAGTTCTATAATATTATTTTGACTAAGGAGTAAACAGTGGCTGATAAGTTTTAGCTTTGAATTCTATTCATTATTAATAAAAGTAAATGAAAACCCAGCCTTAAGATAAGGATTAGACAGTTCTAGATTAGTACATCAATATGAGGGGGGATGCAAAAATAAGTGAAATCATTATTTGTTTTGCATGCCTGTTGTAGTATATGCTTTTCCTGTTATATACTTCTTGCAAAATGCTTCTGCATCAATCTGCCATATGACATCACCATGTGCAATGGTGGTGATACCTAACACAATTTTTGTAAAGTGCATTTCATGTATCTGTTGACTTTTATAATGATTGAAAAGTTCCAACAATGTTTGAAATTCTGTTTTCATTTACAGAAAATGGTAAGGAAAACAGTTGTAATGTATGAACAGATTATAACTAAGCTGATCTAGAAGAGATGATAATAGATGGACAATTGAAATCTTAAACTGGATTCCAAGAGATTGTAAAAGACCCAGAAAGATACCACATAAGAAAGTATGCAGGGGTGATGTGGAGAAGAGAAGCTAAAGATCGGAGTAGATGGATTAAACTTGGAGAGACCTTCATCCTGCAGTGGATTGATAATGGTTAATGATGATGATGATGAATAAAATCCCAAGTTTATGAATGGTTTAATTGAAATGTTAAATTCAAAATATCCCTAAAAAGCATTGCTAGTGAAGTCCAAAGTCAAAATAATGCTAATTTTTTTATGTAAACAGCATTTATATCTCATATTTTGTTCATAATAGTCAGACATTTTATGTGCAAGTTCAAAAACATTTATATGGTGCAGCAAAATGTAAAAGTTCCATTTTGGGGCAGAGAAATAAAAGTTCATGCTTCCCTCCAACAAAGTGTCATCTCTCAAAGACTTGAGTGTGAAACGCTCTTTAATTAACAGCATGCCTAGCTTATGTATCAGCCATATTCACTCAATATTGTTATTTGTTTCTAATCTCTCGAATGAAACAATGTCTCAATATTTTTTTGTGGACTTAGAAGTGGTGAAAACAAATTATGGAGATGTTAAAGGCACCATTTAGAAAATGCTTCCAGACTAAAATGAAAAATACATTTTGACTGGTGTATTGCATCAAATAGATAGTAATTTGAGAGAGATTAAATTTATAACACTTAAAAAAAACAAATAAATATTTTTTTATTATAAAATTCTGGTTACTTTTGGATTCCTCCTCACAATTGGTCTCAGAAGATGAGAAATTAAAAAAAACATCATAATTAATTAATTGTCTAATAGCCTATAATTTAAAATATAATAAAATATTAAATATCTTGAGATAAATGAAAGAGTCCCACTGCACACAACGTAGTGTGTGCGCACATATATAAATATAAAATTTAAAAGGAAATGTAGAAATGAGTGTAGATAAAATTTAATGCATATATTTATTTAAAGTATATAATATGAAATAACAAATATTGGTTAAATAATTTTTGATATTTTTAAAATACTATAATGCATTTAAAATCAAAGATGAAAAACTCTTGAGTGCAAATAATTTTGATTTTTCTGATTTTGACAAAAGTGTAAAATATTTTTGGAGAACAGAAAGGTTTTCAATGTACGCTAATCCTGTAATATGTTTTGACTTAAAGAAATATGTTTTAAAATAAACTAAATTTTAATGAATGTAAATTAAAAAATGGATTTTATTAAATGATTAGTAATATATATTAAGGTTATGAGCCTTAATATATATTAAGACTATGCACCTAGATGCGAAATAGAATTATTTGACTTGGTTATTTTTTTCAGATTTCATTGCATAGATTATTAAAAGTTGGTTTAGATAAAATTATTTATTATTAGACTATTAAAGTATATTAAGTACAATCCAGCTTTGATGAATTACCTCCATATTGTTCAAGTTTCAATTTCCAAAAAAAAAAAAAAGGTTCTGCTTTACTGTGATTCTATAGTCCAATATGGGGAAAATACAGAAGTTGCCTACCTGCAGTCTGTCAAGTTAGTTATAAAAGCTAAATAAAGTTGATCTTTATTTATGCTCTATTCCAAATATAACATAAGAAACCAATCTATTGATCTTAAAACTCCAGTGCTGTACTTTAATTATATCCTATTTTATATATGCATGAACAGCACAGATTAAAGAATATATTGTCAGTTACATTTACAAGTGAAGATAGTTATACATAATGAAGGAAAAAGAAATTATTTAACCTGTTATTTTACTTTAACTTATTTTTTTAAAGTGACAGAAAATGTTCTTACAATGATTAAAAGTTACTAAAGCAGCTAGCAAAACAAATCTTTCTTAAAAGTTTGAAATAAAAGACAAAAATTAAAAATAAATAAATAAATTTCAAGGTGGACGTTTAAAGATAAAACAAACAAAAAAAAAAACGGAGTTTTTAATGAAATTACAAATGAGACTTTTAAAAGGAAATAATCTTTCTTTATATTTATTTATATTTTATAAGTTTTCCAAAAATAATAACAGTAAGTGAATAAAAATTAGGATTATAAATCATATTTTATGTTAGAATACACGCACACATGTGCATTTATTATGTATAGCCTTACCACTTAATTATGTATATGCTGTTGATATACAAGAAAGATAAGTTTGAAATAATATTAATGTATGGAATTTATGAATGAAATATTATTGAGACTTTATAATGCCCAGTGTGTGTGGATATCTATATATTTATATATGTATATAGAGTCATATAGATGATTGGGTTATTTTGTTTTACCAGATATGCACACCTCCTTGTTCACATATATTTGTTAGGCAAACTATTAAATTATTTTTGTGAATTTGATTATTTAAATTTATTGTTATATGGAAATAATACGCTGTGTTTATATGTGTATGTTAAAATATATACATATATACAGTTTGAAAACAATATAAACAATTGTGTTATATATAATGATTAAAAAAGCAAGTCATATATAACGTGACATTACTTTTATAAGCTTGTAGTTACAAAAATGCCATATAGAGAGCGTACCAATAGCTCAAACAAGCTCTTAATTAATAAGTGCGGTATGAGAAAATATTTAAAATCTTTATCCAGAACACTCTTTATATTTTAGATCTAGTGTCTGAATATTTTAGCTCTCCACTGACGTGAGCCATAAGCTCGAAAACAGTTGGTCTGGAGATGAGAGTGATCTGGATAGAGATTTTAAATATTTTCTCATACCGCACTTATTAATTAAAAGTTTGTTTGAGCGATTGGTACCTCTCTGTATATATATGCATGTATATAAAATATACACATTTAAAATTTATTATACGTGTTTTTAAACTTTAAAGGTGTATTTATTTCACATACATGCATATATATATATAACACAATTGTTTATACTAATGTATTTATATTATAGACTGTTTATCAGAACACTCATTACAATGTATTAAACCTCATGCACTGTGACAGATTTAATTGTTTTCAACAGTGAGACTTTTTTTAAGTTTCAACATTTAAATTTATTAACACGAAATAAAAACACTCTGGACGTTGAATCCAATATAACATGCATGCACAGTTGTATAGATCTGATATTAGTCCGTTTCTAATAGAAATTCTGTGATTAATTTATTTAAATTTCAAAAAAAGTGTCTTGATTTAAACACTTGAAGTAGAAGTTCTATATTTTTATTTTTAGGGCTAAAATACAGTAAAGCCATGAACCATGTTATATTTGGATCCAAGCCCCTTTCCCTTCAATATATATAGTGTATAAACAAGGCAAAACTCTCCATACAGTAGTGCCACCCTGTGCCAACCAGAGTAATTAATGGATACCAGAAGGCTTGTGCATAAAATCCTTATCTAGTGCCTAGTCATTCAGTATTCCCAGACTAGTTTCTGGCTTGTGTCCTTCATCAGTGATGAGCCTTGGATCTGAGAGCCCTGCACCTAGATCTTAGAATCTAATGCAACCCTCCAGCCGCCCCCTTTTATCGTTACTTAATTGCAAAACTATGAGAATGAAATTGAAAACACAATAATATTTTCAATCTAACCTCAATAGCTTATATAGTCATATAGGTCTGAGCTCAGTTCAGCACCCATACATTTTGTTGTCTTTGGCTCTTTAACAACTATAGCCACCACTATCCTATTAGGCAGGATTGATGTTAAACCACTAACCATCACATGATTACCATCTCTTATACTAGCACACAATTGTTATTAAGCAAGGCAAAACTCTTCATACAGTAGTGCCACCATGTGCCAACCAGAGTAATCAACTGAGTTCGGACCCATATGACTATATAAGCTATTGAGCTTAGATTGAAAATATTATTTTGTTTTCAATTTCATTCTCATAGTTTTGTAGTTAAGTAGAGATAAAAGTTGGCTGCTGGAGGGTTGCATTAGATCCTAAGATCTAGGTGCAATGCTTTCAGATTCAAGGCTCCTCACTGACAAAGGCCACAAGCCAGAAACTAGTCTGGGGATATTGAATGAGTAGGCACTAGATAGGGATTTTATGCACAAGTCTTCTGGCATCCATTGATTACGCTAGTTGGCACAGGGTGGCACTACTGTATGGAGAGTTTTGCCTTCTTTAATAATAATTATGTGCTAGTATAAGAGAAGGTGGTCATGTAATGTTTATATAGCGTATAATTGCTTATGTTTTGTTGATAAATTGTGATTAAAATAAAATATATAATGTTTATTAAATTGCAACTGTCATTACTATTTAACAAGCCTTCTGGCATCAATTGATTACTCTAGCTTGCTGTGTATGGCATACGTATAGTGAGTTTTGCCTGTTTTAACATATATACAACACAAACCATTTACCACAGATTTGAGCCCTCCAAGGCTGACATTTTATGCATGGAAAGAAACAATATCAAGAGGAAAATTAAGGAAGCTTGTTTCATCACCAGCAAAGCCAAATCAATAAATAGAAGAGACACTTGTTTCACCATTTCTAAAAAAATGGATGGTATAGGAGGCTATTTGCATACATTTGCATATAACTAATAATTTGGAAAGACTATGAATATGGAGCAACAAGGGCTTTGAAAGCACTAAGTCTGCAAATTAGAATATATAAAAAAAGCCTACAAAATATTACGAAAAAAAGTTTCACCACAATGCATCAGCATATTATTAAATCAAATTTATAGTAAAAAAAATTTTTTTAATAAAATATATATTTATTTATAATAAATTAGGAGAACACATTTACATATGTTTTTGGAGAAAGAGTTGACTTATGCATTCACTAAAGCAATAAAAAAAAGTAACTAACTACCATGTTTTATTTTTAAAATAAACTAAATAGTGAAATATCTGACTGTCATAGCTATAAATACATTCTAGGAAATCTTTTCTTTTCAATAATTTTTTCTCTTATAGAAATATAGTAGTGGTCTTATTATCAGGAAATTAAAATCTCTAATAATTTTGATGTTTTTAAAAACTTAGTATGCTTTTGAAATTTGTAAAACATTTAGTATTATGGTAAGAAATTATTTTATTACACAAATACAGAACATCAAATTTGGAAGAGAAAATGATAAAATATATGTGCTTTTAACATATACTGAAGAAATTTTATTCATATATGTATATGATCATGTATGGTACTCAGAAAAAGAAAAATGGTGATTGAATATCATAAAATTTGCAATACTTCATTGTAATTTTTTGTTCATTTACATTTTTTTTTGGATAACATATAATTGATGTTATATATTTGCACTGTATACCAATTAATTCTGTAGCATTTATTGAAGCTTATTAAATTAACAGTGAAAAAAAAATTGCTCTTCAAGAACTTTTAAATAAAGATTTCATCATTAAAATAAATTACTTTTTTTCCAGACAAAATAGACTTTCTCAAATAGATGGAAATCCAATGATGTTATTTTATTAAATAAAGATTAAAAAAAGTTTGAATGATTACAAAATGCTTATTTTACTGATAAAATGTTAATAAAATAAGAAATGGAAAATATACAGTTCAAACATGGATTCTGAAAAGATAAAATTTGAAGCTATGGGTATTATGTAAGTAACAGAAAAATTAAAAATATTTGATAAAGCAACTTATGCTCTTATCCTATATATTTTTTTATTTTAAAGAAGTGTTACTGACAAAATTTTAAAATTTCTGATTAAGTTTTTAAAAGGTTTTGCAGATATTGGTGATTATTATGTGTTGTCTTTCAAGGATTTTAATAGAATTAATAATGGCTTTTGTATTAATAAAGAATGTGTGTTTGGTAACCATAATATTTAAAATATGTATGCAGCTGTTGATGTTCTTACTCCTGTTTTAAAGAAGGAACATTATTTTTCTGCTGGTAAATTAATATTACTTATAATTTAGTTGTATTATTATATTATTCTATTTATTTTAGGTATCATCACCATTATAATTTTCAACCACTATTGCCCACTTTAGGATGAAGGTCTTTCCTAATTCAATCCATATTCTATGCTCTCTAGTATATTTTCTCTACATTAATGCAGAATTCTTTATTTCATCCATCCAATGCACATCAACCATTTTTTAGGTCTTTTACAATCTCTTGAAATCCAGTTTAAGATTTCAACTGTCCATCTATTATCATCTTTATTTATTAGTATGTCCAGTCCAACTCTGTTTCACTCTCCTAATTCTTTCGATGATATCAGTAACACCTATTACTTCTCTTATATATATATTGCATTTTCAAACTCTTCTTATTACTCCTAACATAAATATCTCCATATGTTATTGAGTTATCTACAGTCTCTATTTTAATCTTCTGTATCCAAGTCCCAAATCCATAAATAACAACTGGTAAAACAAATTTATTAAAAACTTTCCTTTTAAAATATATAGGCATATTTCTTTTTAATACTATGTTATTTCTATCAAACATACATAAATAAAGTTTAATTGTAATTTTAGCTATAATGATGCATTATATAAAATTTTAAAATGGCTTATTTTTCCATTGATGAATTTTTTCTATATTTTTTTTGAAAATAGAATGATAGTCAAAATTGTAGTATTAAAGTTATTTGATAAATACTTCAATATCTGTTGTTATTGATAAAAATAATTTGGAGAATTTTATTTACGGGATTGAATTGTTTTGGTTCCAATATTAAATGTACGATTGATGACAATACATTGGATTTATAAAAGTTATTGCAAACTCTCAACATATTAATTACAATCTAATACTTACCCATTACTAAATGAAAAAGTTCAGAGTGGTCCACATGTATTTTAAGTGTGGGTCATATTTAAGCATTCTATTTATTAACATGTCACAACAAAGATGCTGAATTCTGTACATTATTATGATTAAAGTATGATCGTAAGCATTTCTGAAATTACTATAAACAGACAATGAAGGTTGTGTCTCATTTATAACAAAATAATTCATCCTCTGTATTGAAACACATTAATAAACTGAATGCTAATTAAACATGGTTCAAGCTAAAACACAGATGGTACCTCCCATACTTTTTTTATTTATTGATGGATTAGTATTAGTTTATGCATAGTTTGCTGGGGATTTACATTAACTTCTTTACTTCAATTCAATTTATGTTGAGCTGTTATTCATATTTAAATTAAAATGTTTCACAATTTAATTTCTAGCATTCAGTAATAATCTAATAAACTGTATATTTCTGATGTATACCTTTATAATACGTTAATAACATTTTCTAAATGTAGAAACCTTTTTCAATAAAGTAATGAAGAATAATGCTCACCCATAATAACTGTCTGAATGAGCGCAATCGCAGCCTTTGAACAACACTATAAAATAAAAAATAAAACAAGATATTAGAATGTATTAAAAAGCAAAAAAATAAATTTTCTTATGCTTTCACAAATAAAAGCATGAGACAATCATGAAAAAGCATGAGGAAATCATGATCACAAATCAGATTCCCAAAAAATTCTGCTCATAATCTTTGTACAAATGTCAATCTATTAAAATTGGGGATTACAATTTTATTATTTGTGTTACTTGTAAAAGGACAAGAAAATTTCTTTTCACTTTTTGATCCTTTTTATTTTTTCGTGCAAATATGTCAATAAAAGTGTTGGTGGTCGAGAGGTCAGCACAGCTGCCTTACAAGTAGTTGTCCCGGGTTAGCAGGTTCGTTTCCCAGCCAATGCTATGACACATGCGAAAAAAAAGTGTTTATTTTTATTTTTTTAACTTTATATAATTCAAAAATTTGGAAATGCAAATTAAAATAATCTTAAAAATTGTTTATTGGTAAATGAGGCATATGAACTCCCTCAGGGTCAGACATTTATACATTTAATGTAATCCACTAAGGATATTTTCACTATCTTATAAGTAATATCATAATCATAGTGATGTGCCTGCAAAGTATAGAAATGGAGTGTGATTTAAATGCTATGTAAATTTTATGTAAATTATATGTAAATAAGTTGGTCTACATGGTCCAGCTTGCACAAACATCCTCACTAACCAAGACAATTGAACCTGAAGATCATCTTTGGGAATAAAATTCTTCAACTTATATAAAGAGATTGCAACCAAATTCAATTATAAAATGCTAATAAAACCTATCCAGGTCAGGGGCATAATATGTCCAGAATCCATAGCCCCTAAGATATATAAATTTTCTAGTCTGAAAGCTTTTCTACACAGAAAGATTAATCTTTACAAGCTTGAATCTGACTGCAAATCTAGCATTGACAATTATATTAAAGACTTATGTAACTTTGGATAAAAGGACAGAATATTCATCAACTTATTAACATATTTCTTACTGAAATCAACTCTATTTCTGCTCCAGCTAATGCCAAGCCTTGGATATCTCTTTCTCATATTCCCAACATATTTAGAATTATAAACAACATACCAACATTAAATCACCTAATCAACAACTCTAAGAATAAACTCGTCAAACTATATACAAGATTTTCTGCAATCAAACCAATTCCAAGACTGTTTATTTTAGAGGATCTTGCATTAGTCTGGAAACCAGACTCTGCTATCATTCATATTCATATAAAAGAGCTAAAAACAATCCTGACCACAAATCCATATTTCTAGACCATGAAAACCAGCTTAGCCACACATTCAAATCACACTAGTGATAGGCATATGCTTAGAAAGAAATGATGCAAAGCATAAAGTAAAGGAAGCTTGGCATATTGAAAATGATGCAAAATGCCATTACCAAAAAGAATCCTGCTTTTCCCTCTCTAAAATATGGTCCATGTAGACCACCTCATTTTCATATAATTTACATAAATTTACATAACATTTACATCCCTTCCCTAGACATCACAGATGCATTGCTATAATTATGTTATTGCTTATATAAGATATTGAAAGCATGCTTAGTGGGGTATATTAATTGGATAAATATCTCATCCTGAGGGAGTTCATATAACTGACTTCTCAGGAAACAATTTTCAAACTTTTTTTTAACTTGCACTTCCAAGTGCTTACATCTCTAGTACAAGTGCATAAGGAAGATTAAAAACTCTTATTGGACCTCTAGAATTTATAATATAAATAAAATTTAATACCACTAGGTGGCAGTAATGTAAAGGATAATAAATGCTGTATAAAAAGGGAAAATTAATTTTGCCTGTAATTTTTTTTTGCTTAAATTTGTTTGCAATCTCTAAGAAAATGTGTTAGGAAGACATATATGTGCAAGGTTTCAGCTAGATCAACAATTAAAAAATGATTGGTAATAGAGTTATAAAATTGCATAGACAAACAAACAGTAAACAGATTAAGTTAAATAAAATATATAAAATAATTTAATTAGAATTTATAAAATATAGTACCAATGAAGTATCATAAAATAGAGAATAATAAAAGAGATTTTTTTTTTTACAAATATGATAAAAAGTATTGTTATGACCAATTTTATTTATCCTATACAAAATTTAAAATTAGCTTAAAAGATCAAGGAACTTTTCTAAATTATACAGTTGATCTCTGCATAGCAATTTTTAATATCTCTTCAGCTAATCCTTGGTTTTATATTAATTACATTTAAGATTAATATCCAACTTTAATTTCTTGTAATTTTTAAGCAATGTATTTTAGTATAGTACATTAAACAGTAATAATTTTTCCAACAGTAGTGTCATTTAGTGCAAGATCTAGTAATCAATAGATGCTAGAAGTTTGTACAGAATTAATTCCTGCCAGTAGTGTAGGTAAACTTTTAAATAATAGAACACATTTAAATTCTGTTCAAGTGGTATGCTATATTTTATAAAATCTTCATTGTTGGATTATGAACCATGAGATATGGCACAGTATTATTTCACAGTTGAGAGACTTCATGATGATGTCAGATAAAAACCCATTGCTGACATGCATCATGTATATAATGTTGACAATCTTCATAATACTTTATAGTTATATGACTTCTTTATATGGGTAATTTATTACAGGGCTGCAGCAATTGCATAAAACCTCCATCAATCATTCAGTATTAAAGTATTTATCAAATTCCTCTATATAGTCTGTCTGAATGTTTTCATAAAACATATTTATGTAGTTAAAAAACTCAATCATTTGCTTTGCAATATTGTTTTCACTAACTCATCATTATGATAACATTTCTATTGTTTTTCCTGGTGGTATTTTTTGTAATCACTCATCATTTGATTTTAGTATTAATTATTCTATATAAAAGCTCAATTAATTGGACTTAATTTGTTAGAAATATATATATACAAATGAAAAATATTCTAAAAAAATTATATATTCTGAAGTATTGAAAAATGGAGTAATAATAAAAAGTCAGATGTCACATGACTTATATATAGCTTGCATTTACCAATATGTAAACTTAAGAGCATGCTATAACTCTAAACAAGCTTTTTTTTATTATGACAAATGCTATTACAAGAGAAGGCATTCAAATTATCTTTATCTTTGATTGTCCCCATCCCCAGACCGATTTTGACCTATGGGTCTCTTCAGTGAGGAGTTGGGACACTAGATTCAAAAAAACCAACTCAAACTAAGCATTTATCTAAAATATATTTCTCAAGAAGAAGATCTAAACTTTTAGACATCTGCAAGTCTTTAAAGTCAGCTCTCCAACTGAAAAAATTATATGGGCCTGAACTTAATTCAAATACTCTATATATTAATAGGCTTAGCCATTTAATTTAGTCAAATCCCCAACAGCAAAATAATAATAGTAATAATAAAAAGTCAGATGTCACATGACATATATAATTGCATTTACCAATATGTAAACTTAAGAGCATGCTATAACTCTAAACAAGCTTTTTTTTTATTATTATTATTACTATTATTATTTTGCTGTTGGGGCTTTGGCTAAATTAAATGGCCAAGCCTATTAATATATGGATATCTGAATTAAGTTTAGGCCCATATAATTTTTTCGGTTGGAGAGCTGACTTTAAAGACATGCAGATATCTAAAGGTTTAGATCTTCTTCTTGAGAAATTTATTTTAGATAAATGCTTAGCTTGAGTTGATTTTTTGAATCTAGTGTCCCAACTCCTCACTGAAGAGACCCATAGGTCGAAACCGGTCTGGGGATGGGGACAATTGAAGATAAAGATGATTTGAATGCCTTCTCTTCTAGTAGCATTTGTCATAATAAAAAAAAAGCTTGTTTAGAGTTATAGAAAAATGGAGTGTATATTAAGAACAAAGGATGTTTTCATCATTTGTTAGTATGCAAGAGAACAATCAAGAAACCAACTCCAGAAAATCAACAAAATGTTCTTAGACTGAAATTTATTTCTAAACCAGGAATGAATAAATATGAAGGACTAATAAATCTATAAAATTCTGCTTAAAAACATTAAAATTGCAGTATAATTTTAAAAATATCTTTAAAGATTTTACCACAGGGTAAGTAATGTTGATAGGGATCAGTTCCAAATGCATGGTCCTTGTGATTAGCCATGATTTTTTTTATTTGCATTATGCTAGTACTGCATTTGTTAATTTCTATTTTTTAAATAAAACATATAATTTATCAATTTGCAATTATGTATACTTTTGTCTTTTAATAATTGTTATATAATTATTATGTGAAAATAATCAACAATCTTTAATAATTTATGTAAAAAGGAAAGCCACAGATTGGTTTGCATAAATATTGCAGAACTCATTTTTAGAATAGTTTTTGCTGTTTTTCCTTTTTTGCCTCTTTTTTAATTAGAGTGGCTTTACTTGTTTACCAAGTGGCTTATTATTATTATTGTTATTTTTAAATAAAAACACTTCTCAAGTGATCAAAAACAATCTTGAAATATAAAATGTTATTTATTGTTAGAAACATTTTTGCTTAATAAATAAAATATGAGCAAATGCTGCTATTTTATGCATTTTGTCTTCTACAATTTGAACATTGAATTGTTATATTTTTATTTACCACTGTCAAACTCCCTCCACTCACAGCTTTGACGCCATCCATTTCAGATAAATACACTAATGATTATTACTAATCATTTTCGAAACTAGAAATTATCTCTAATATATTTATAAATATAATAAACACCTCCATCCTTCTCCATTTTTTAAAAATTCATATAACTAAAGATATAATGAAAGACAAATGACCCCCAAGATGCATTTCGTGCTGAACCAGCACTCATCAGTTGGTCCAGGTCACTATCTCTCATATATATCTCTATTATATGCAAAATATTTATCTAGAGTAAATTGTTACATTTTCATTTAGCACTGTCAAACTCCCTCCACTCACAGCTTTGTCTTTTATTATATCTTTATTTATATGAATTTAAAAAGAATGGAGGAGTATGGAGGTGTTTATTATATCTATTGAACATTGAACTATAAAAGTTTATTTTTTTTGCTAACATTTAGCAATAGAAAATAAAATATATAATTATTTTTGTTGTTCATTTAAAAATATTTGCTATAAATTTATCTATCAGCATATCAGCCATTTAAATGCTATACAGGTTACATTGTGATCAGAAAATTTAATCACCAGCACCAATCCAAAATATTAAGTATTTTCTATCAACGAGATAATCTTTACTTTTAATATAACTATTGTATATCTATCTATATAAGCATGCCTATTTAAATAAAGCATTTCATTAAATCACAGATTTCTAATTTAGAGTTTAGTGCATAAACAATATTAGGAAAAACTCCCTTTTAATTGTTATTCTTGTCAAGTTTTTATACATATGACCTAGGGATACATTATGTTAAATTAACTTTTTAAAATCAATAAAAAAATACATTGGCATTTAAAAACAAAGCACCAAGTTGAACTCCAACATGTCACAAACAAGATTGTTTAATTAATTTTAAATTTCGAAGCTACAAATGTCTACTATTTTTTTATTAAATTAAATTTATAAAAAAAATTTAATGATTTGATTTTTGAAATTTAAGATATATTTTAGATAAAAGATAAAATAAATAAGTAAGGTCAGACATCTATTCACAAGTTTAAAAAAAACAAAACAATTTCTCCAAATATATTTTAAAATCTAAAATTGTGCTTGATCATATATCTGTGCAAAACACAAATTCCAAACTCTAATTAAGGTGAAAATGATTCCATGGGGTATTTGATCACTATCAAAACCATTCTTTTATAGATACAAATAATGTTGATGATTAGGTCTTTTGGATTATCCAAATTGTGCGGCATAGGCCTAGAACAAGTCTAATCTTTGGTTAAGTTCCTATGAAAGGATCACAATATCAGTGTTGTAAGATGGGTTGCTATTTTAGAACCCAGTGATATGGATTTCCAGTGTTTTTTCTTTATTCTTTCATCAACCTAATGTTTAGATGCTAATGCAATTAAATTTTGTGAAAGTAGTTGTTTTTATTTGTTTGGCCAACAAACTACAGGATGCAAGTGGACTTTTAAAAAAATGTTATCCATTATTGATTAACTGACATAGTAAAAATATACTGGATGTGGTAAATTATGATTCTTTTAATATAAATGCATATACTCTCACATACTAACAATAGAAAACTCTCCATGCAGTACTGTCTCCCAATCAAACCATAGTAATCAATGGATTTCTAAAGATATATTTATAATTTTCCTATGTAATGCCTACTGCTGCAATATCCCCAGATTAGCTTTTAGCTTGCACTAGGTGGCACTACAGTATGGAAAGTTTGCTACTGATATAAACAGCTAGTGTACGCATAGTAAATAGTGGTTAACTTTCACATATGCCAGGTCATAAATTGCACATTGACTTTTTAGTGACTAAAATCTTAGCTCAGCAACATGTTAAACACTTTGTAGTTTTTTGGCTTAATTGCTGTAACTTTTTTATTTAGTTCTCTTATTCCTATAGATTTCTCTATTTCATGTGCTGAATATCTCATCTTCTTCTTAATCTCTTCTTTATTAATATACCCCAATGCATATTGAATCAGAAGTCTTCTGCTTCCCAAACTATAAACTGCGCATTTTTCATGTAATTATTAAATATCTTGGATTTTTCATTTTCAACATCAGATGGCATGCAATGTGATGTGAAATGTCTTTTCTTTAAACAAGGTCTGAAATTTCTGAGCATAGAGTGTACATATAGAAACTATGCATTTTCTCTTTTCAAAAACATTAAATACCACAATAAAGGCATCTATTACTTCTTAATGCCCACATACCTTTAGTTCTGATTAATATCTTTCCCCTTCCTGTTTTGTTTTAAGTCTCAGTGACTATAATGAAGTTCAGTCCCAGAATGCTCCAAGTAGTATCTTACATCACCTTTAAGAAGAAATTTTATTTTGTATAAATATCATTACATATTTGATTTACCAAAAGCATTTTAGAGCATATATTAAAATGTTTGTATAAAAAAATATAGTCATAAAGAAATAAAATTTCTTTTGTTTAACTGTATTTAATTATTGGTGGTAATATTGATTATAGCAAATTTTATAATATTAAGTGTAAAAAAAAAACCCAAGTGATCATTTGAAAAAGATAAAAAAATATTATAGTTGTGTAGACTACAAGAAGTATGAGATACCACCAAATCAGAAGGGGTCTTTTAAAATTTATAGAACTTGAGCTAAATTCAAGTTAATTTGACTTTTGCAAAATAGACATATTTAAAAAGGTATGCAGATAGAGACTATAGCAATTATGCCAAGAGTTAATAAAAACTTTCAATAGTTTTGTTGTAGTATCTCAATTTTCTATCTCCCTCAATTTTATCATAAAGACCTAACCAAACGTCATAACATTTTAATTTTATGTAGCTTCTTTATATTTAAATTTCTTCCATTCTTTATGTAAATTATATAATCCTCTTTCAATATTCTTTTTTCTAATTTTATATAAACTTAATTTATATTTTAAATCCTTATTTTAATGTTGACCTTTGTTTCTGTGATTTGTTCACTCCACACAAACTATTTAAACATTATTTTTACTAAAGTATTATTTTTTGTTAAGTGCATACTCATTACATAAGTAATATATATTAAGGCTATAATCTTAAGACTATGTGATTTGCAGAGGTCTCTACTGTCACATCTAGGTGCATAGTCTTATGGTTATAGCCTTAATATATATTACTTACATAATGAGTATGCGCTCAACCTATTTATTAATTACAACTTTAAATTGTTTTAAAAGATTTCTAATTATAAGAGCTTCACTCTGACTTGCTGTAAATCGAAAGATTTCACATACATTAGTTTGTATAGAAATTGTGGACTTAATCAGTGAAGTAGTTAATAGCTTCACACTCTCAAATCAAAATGCTTTAGATTCACCTACATAATTAGAAACTAGGTCGAAGATAAGAATGGCTCCTCTTGTCTTTTAAAGTCTTTAATCTTGTGTTAAGTTTTGTTGAGGTCCCTACTGTCACTTGTAGGTGCATAGCCTTAATATATATTACTAACGTATTATTTTGTATATTATAACCATTCCTTATCCTCAATTTACAGATGATTGGTTGTTTTTGCAAATAATGCTTCACAGTTTCAAAAAATGTTGCAAGAATTATCAAAGAAAAATAATAAAATATGACTAAAAGTAAAGAGTAAAAAGACTAAAGTAATTTTTAATGGACATTTTTAAAAGAAGAAAATAACGATTAATATTTCTGAATAGATATTAACACCTATAAACACCCAGTCTGTTTAACATAATGGATCACATTAATCATAGAATTTAACTTGAATGTAGTACTTTTGGTAGAAATAACTTAATACTAAAATGAAATATGCCTATCTCTTTGAAAGAAAAATATTTAATAAATTTGTTTTATCAGTTCTTACTTATGGATCTGAAACTAACAGACCATTCAATAAAGTATAAAAAGATTATATTAAGAGTAACAAAAAAAAAAGATCAGAAACAAAATATGTGCAATGAGAAAACAAACAGATATTGTTTATATAATTGAAAGAATTTGAAAAATTGAAATGTACCTGGACAGGATATATAAGGGACAATAACAGATGGATAGTTGAAGTCTTAAACTGTATAGCCAAATATTAAAAAAACCTAGAAAGAGTCCACATGTGAGATGAATGAAATAAGAATATTTCCTGAGTAATGTGGAGAAGGGATAAGAAAAAACAGAATTAAACTTGAAGAGACCTTCACCATGCAATGAATTAATAATGGTTGAAAATTATGATGATTTTAATCTTCCAAAATTATCAATTTAATTTTAATGTTCTTCATTAAAAAAAAAAGAATTTCACTCATTTGACTTTAAATATTCAACTAATCCATAAATAATATTGGTAATATGGATGTTTTGAGGCAGTGTCTGAATGGTAAACTATGGTGTTTAATTAAGATCTATAGAACACAGATCGGCTTTGTCATTCCATTACTCAAGCTTTTTGTGTATTCGTGATATTTCTATTCTTTAAAATAATTTATGTGCAATTTGTACTAGACAATTGTGAAGCATTTATTGTAGTTTTATGTAGACAAAAAGTTTTCATCAAATTTTTTAAGATGACGTAATCTTATAATTATAGATAATATTTTACGTAAAGTAAATTTACTGTTTACTTCATATTTCTGTTTATAATGAATACAAACCAATGCTAAAATTTTTCAACAGCGCTATCTGTATTTAGAAACACAAAGTCTGAAACAAGCAACGTAGCAGTTTTTAATGCAAATGGAATAAATTAAAAATGAAATTGTCTAAGCGAATTACGATTCTCTTCCCATATAAGATGTGACAGTAATTGATATATATATGCTTTGTTTGCAGTATTACATCTAGCTCTGCGCAATAATTAAATAAGCGTTAATGCTAATTTATAACGACTAAATTGAACAGTTTCTTGTTTATCAACATGACACTTTTTAAAGTTTTTTAAGAGTAATAAAAATGATAACTTTAAAAGTAATATATTAAATTCATGATTTAATATTCAAAATTAAATTTTGTTAGCAAAAATATTGCAAACATTTTATGTAAATCATAATTAGGAATATGAATTAATTAGCAATTTATTAAAATATTGCACTTAGCTGTACAGGTAATATAAAATAATTACGGCAATTATTTTTCATTAAAAATATGAAGCCAATAGTGGTGATCAACTAATAAAATTAATTGAATTGTTTATTGCTTCAGAGTTTATAATAAGTTTGAGTCTAAAAGTGACACAGCTGAGACACGATCCATGGTCTTCAAACTCCAGAATCCACCACTAATCACTGTACTAAAGCACACAGCATTGAAGCTTAATTATTGTACTATTAGGTACTGCCATCTCGACACTGACCCTTGGTTATTATATAAGTAGTATTTTTTCAGAATAACTAGTCAAGTGTTTGATTTTTCAAGTCATGTAGAGTTTAATCAGTATTTTGACAACAAAGTTCATTCATGTCATTACTGAATATTGCCATCAATTTTTCTAAATATTAACACTATTTCATGTAATTATATTATCTTATGATCAATATAAGTCAACATCAATCTGCTCATTTGTGTTCCAAAATGGAGCTCAGATCTACCCTGATAAAGTACTTGTTAGATCCTTGTGGTTGTTGTTTATGGAGTTGTTAAAGACTTTTACAACACCAATGCTAAATAACTTTTTTTTCAAAGACCAACATTTACATCCATCACACACAAAAAAATATTGTAGCTCAAAAGCATCTGATTTTCCTTTTAAAGTTATGCCCCTGTGTTTAATTTTTTACTGAAGATTAAATGCAACTGAGATAAGGCATAAAGTATTAGCTAAATTTCTAGAAAAATGCCGTTTCTGCAGCCGCACCCAAGCCTTTAAGCATTCTTTCTAAAATAAATCCTAGAAAGATCGTTAACTCAGAGTTAAGTCTTCTTTCTATGCTAAAAAGGTAGACTGTTAACTTGGAGTTAAGTCTTCTTTCTACAATAAAATGTAGAAAGAATGTTAACTCGCCTTAGCGGCTAACGGTGTGGTTTTTTTCCGATGCTAAAAGCAGAGGAAAATGCCGTAGTTGTTTGTGTCACGCACTATATCGTAATGCTGTATTATGTATTTGATGTAACAATATCGTACAAGGGTGTATTAATTTGATTGTGTCAAAATTATTTAAATTTTCATTGGTGCCTTTTTTAAAGACAAATTGATGTACTGTTACATTTAAAAAATTTTAACAGTATCGTGATTGTTCCTCATAAATTTATATTCCTCCTAAATTTTTGATTACGGTGGGTTAGTGTAATATTTTAAAGATCACGCTTTGAGTCATATTTTAGTGAGAAATTTTCTGAGACAAAAAGTATGGCAAATTCGAAAACAGAAAATATAAAAAGATGGGAATTGCCAGACATGGAAGCCAGTGCTGTAACATTTCTACAGCAGAAAAACATCCTGCTTAAAGAAAAGAGATGTTTGTGCGGTGAATGTATGAGACTTGAGGTCCATAAAGATCTTTGGACTTTCATTTGTAAGTCTCGTTCTTGCCGAAAGAAATGTGCAGTTCGAAAAGGCAGCTGGTTTGAGGGATTTCAAATGCCATTTGTCAAGTCTTTATGTTTGCTGCATTACAGGAGCTGTGACGAGTTGACCGTACAGCATGCCATTAATGATAGTGAAATGTCTACCAGTAAATATTATTAACCAAATTGATAAAGTAACATAACATACACACACAATAATTGTTGTTAAAAAAATGTAAATTATTATATAAAAATACACAAAACACCCCTTCCCACTAATTGTTGTCAATCAAATGTAAACAAATTAAAGTAACGAAAATTATTATTTAAAGATCCATAAAAAAAAAACCCGTTGTTTCTTTAATTTTGTCACTTAAATTTTTAAAAACAGTATTACTATTTAAACACAACCCAAATTACTATTTAAACGTACACCAAAAAAGATCCGTTCTTGTCAATAATAATGAAATTAAGAACTATTATTGTCCCATTGTCAAAAATGTTATGTTTTTGGGAAACCAAAACAATAATTTATAAATGAAAAAAAAGTCAATCGGTTGGCAATCAAATGTAATAAATAAAAGTGACTTCAATTTTGATTTAAACATACACAAAAAACTCCAAATAATTGTTGTCTGCAATCAAATGTAAAATAAAAAGGAAGATAAATTAGTATTTAATCATCATCCAAAAATACCCACCCCTCTCAATAATTATTGTCAGCAATCAAATGTACACTACCACTAAAAGTAACGTAAACTATTATTCTTTAAATGGTTACACCCCTGCACCCCTCCCAATAATTAGTGTCAATCAAATGTAAACCAATCAAAGTAAGACGGTAACTTATTATTTAAACGTGACCCAAATTACTATTTGAAACTACACCGAAAAACAACCTTTTGTCAATAAAAATTAAACAAGCAACAACTATTATTGTCCCATTGTCAAAAATATTTATTCATAGAAACAAAAATCATAATTTATAAATGAAAGGAAGTCATATCGGTCAGTCATCAATCAAATGTAAACCGATAAAAGTAACGGTTTTAATTTTTATTTAAACATACATACGCACGTGCAAAAAAAAAAAACCCACTTCTCCCGATAATTGTTGTCGGCAATCAAATGTAAACCTATCAAAGTAATGTAAATTATTATTTAATCGTACACAAAAACACACCTCCCACTAATTATTATCGGTAATCAAATGGAAACCTATCAAAGTAACATCAATTATTATTTAAAGATCCATCCAAAAAAAATCCATTCTCTCTTAAATTTCGGCAATCCAATTTTACAAGAACAGTAATACTATTTAAAAAAAAAAACACAAATTACTATTTGAACACACACCAAAAAAGACCCTCTTGTCAATAAAAATTGAAAAAAAACAAAACAACTATTATCGTCAATAATGTTATTTGGGAAAAATAATTCAGAAATGAAAGAAAGTAAACTTTGTAAACAAACAAATCAAAAAAAAAAAAAAGTCAATGTTAATAGAGAATCGCTGGCCCGGGAATGTTATATTAATGTGTTTTTGATTAGAAATTGTGCGGCTAGCGGCTGACACGAAGGATCAGATGACAACCACATTTTCAATAACAAATAAAATATTAATTAGTTCGTTAATTTATGTGAAGATTTTAATTCAGAAATGAGTGCTGTTTGGATTTTGTTTTCATTTTTTCTCTTTTATGGCTGTCTATAATGCTACTTCAAGAGATTTTTTTTAAAAAACTGCAAAAACTGAAACTAAAGTATATTGATTTATTAAATCAGAAGAAAAATCTGAAGATATCTGTATTTAGCCTCCATATGGCTGATTGCCAAGGTTATTTGTTTTCCAGTTTTGAGATAATTTGTGAAATCACGTTAAAAAAGCAAAAAAAAAAAAAAAGATTTTCTTGCCTAGATTATTAAAGATTTATCATATTTTTTAAATCATTCTATAATAATTATGCAAAAACAATAATATACTTTATCGATCGGGGGAGGAGACTTACGTAAACTGCACTACAGGGCGCCATCTAGGCATTTGAACCTAGAAAAATTTATAAAGTAGGCAGATACGAAAGTCAAAAAATATATATATATTTTTTTTTAAAATTTTGATTCCGGTCGTTAGCCCATGTCACTAGCTCAGTGGAATAGCAGAGATTTTAAAACATTTATAAGTTTCAATAGACTTCTATTCTCAAAGTATATATTAAATATTTAGAACAATAAAATAAAAGAAGCCACTGCCAGTAATTAACACACAAATAGATTTTTATTAACGCACATTTAAAATTGAAGATTAAATTTATTTTTAGATTTTAACATTAATATTTTTTTTTTAAAAAAATTTAAATTACTATTTTAAATAGATCGCACAGATTTGCTTTAAAATGTTGGGTATAGATCGCTTACATAGATTCCATGGTCAAAAACATTTCAAAATAAACATAAATGATCAAAATACAAAATTATTGATGCCGACAATCGCAGAGGGAAACTTATAAGTAACCCAATAGTATTCACCATAAGATACTTGCGTTGTCACCAATAACGTAAAAGACATCCGAATAAATACATTTTAGATACTCACCGTAAGGTATCATTATTTATCGAATGTCTATATATTTTGATAAAATATGAAAACCAAAATATAATTAACCGCAAACGAATCCATGCAAGCGTCTATAAACAACTTAAATTTAATACATTTTAGTTAAAACATAATACACACACAAAAAAATGAACTGGAAATGATTGCTTAAACATCTACATAAAAAAATAGCAATAATTGAATTTGCATTCTTTAAGTCAGATAAGAGTTATTTTCAGTTATTAATTACTTGCAATTTTAGGAAAGTTCTTATTAGATAGACACAATAGTTTATACTTTACGGATTTAATAGATTGAGAAGTCCATCTTCGTGATCACTTTCGTAGATTTTGTCCTTTGAAATGAAACCGCGACTTGCCATGCATTTGGTCAGGAACTGTCATCCAGAGGCCTCAACTGGTTGTCCGGAAAATTAAATTTATTGCAGACTTCCACATCGTGAAAATCTGCAATATAGCTAGTTATAACGATCTATTCATAGTCAGCTCTCAGATAACAATTATAATAATAATTTGGCTTTTATATTTTTATTAGTCTCTTATCATTAGATCTTGAGATTCAACGAGCAAGACGTCACTAATCCATTCGTGTTTCAGTTATGGTCGTGCTGTCATTTTCGTGTTTGGATTGGTCATTTAATTCCTTTGTATTCTCTTATCTGACCATTTAATTTATTTTACATGCCTCACGAGGTAGTTTGCTTTTGAACAATCATTTAATTAATAAGACAATCATTTCCATTTTCTAAGACTATAGAAATCAACATTATTTCTATTTTTAAAATATCAATCTTTATATCTTTACTTTTTACAAAAAAAATTACTTTCAAATATTTTTATTTTTTAAAAGTTTTTAAAGTTGTCCATCATGCGATCTATATATATTAAACAACTTATAATTTTCAGTTTTTTAAGTTTTTTTTTTCTTTTTAATAAATCAAATTTTATTTACGATCTTTTTATTTTCATTTTAACATAATGTAACGGCATATATTCCGTTACAATACGTAGTTACACATTGGTTTTTAGTGCACATATTTTACTTTTAAAAATAGAAATTCATAAATTCATTCATAATTTTTAATAAAGAAAACAACAATCATATAACTGTAATGCCTTGTAAAACAGATAGTCACACCTTTACCAACACAGTAGTAAGAACTTTTGAAATATTTTAAATATTGTGAATGCAATTTTAAATTTTAGAACAGAATTTGATAGAGCTATGATGGCTTCACATTTTAGAATAAATTTTACTTAACAAAGATTTCATTAATTTTCTAATTTTGCTGTCTTGAATGATTTTTTTCTTACACTGTCTAATGACAAAAAAGTTAATTGTTCTCTTTATATATTCACATTATTATTATATTTTTAATATTTGTAAAGATCAAGCATGATTTTTTTTTAATGTTTTCTATTTGTAAATGTATATTTTTAACAAATCAAGTCCAATAAACTAATTTTTAATAAAAAATAAATTTTACTTTTAGAATATATATTTTATTGCTTATTTATAGATAGTTATATTGTTATTTATATTTTTTTTTACAAATGATAGGAAAAGTTGTTGAATTATAGATCATAAAGAAAAAAGTATATCTCATTTTAATTTTGTTTATTTATTGATGAAAGGAGTTCTGACTTTTATAGATATCAAATAAAAGCAAAAATGGCATTAAAGAAACTACAGAATAAAAGAGAAGAAAAGTTATTCTGATAAAATAAAAATGCCTCTTTTGATGCTATTAATGAACATCTGAAGACAGGTAGAGATTTTATTATAAAAGCTATCACTGTTCAGTATAATTAAAATGCAGAACATTGGAATAGAAAGTGTTTAATGGATTCTTCTTGTCAGTGGCAATCAGAATCAATGGGTGCAACAACTGTTGTTTGTTAGGGCTTTGATAATAATTTTAATCAAGAAATCATGCTATTTAGGTTTGAGATTTCAGAATATAATTTTTGGAAAATCTTATTGGTAACTGTGAGTAGGGTTTGGGGTATTTGAGGAAGATCCACCATATTGAAATGATAATATGCCTCTCAGTGTGTAACCTTTGCAGAGGTAATATTTTAACTTGGTGTAAAATAAGAAGTACATATTTTATAGAGGCTGTTTAACAATTTGTTGTTGCAAGGGAAGATATGTGTAGGTGAGACTGGAAAAACATTCTATATGATAAGAAAAAGTGTTATCAGTTTTGCTTATATATTATGTTGTAAGGGAAATATTGAAATAGAATAAAGTGATAGTATTATTCTTAGCAGGCATTTGCATTGACTTGATGCTTATGGCTACTAATTTTTTTACCCCATATGAGTTTAATACATAATGAGTTAATTTTCTTTATGAATGAATGTAATTTTGGCTTGCAGCGAAAGGAAGGCTTTAGAGAGAAAGTTGTTTCTTTGTGAATAAACTCAAACAATTTTAAATGGTGGTCCTCTTGGATTTGTTGCTTTGTATATAGAAAACCATAAAAATTCTGGTGACAAACAGTAAATATAGAAGGTATGGAATTTCTGATCAGAATGTTTCATGCATCAGATTGGTTTAGGTTAAAGTTGAGTTTGTATTGGATTATATAATTGTTTATATTTGTGGTTAATTGGAGAACTTTTTGATGGTAGAAAAATAGCAATGTCATCCATGTAAGTGATGCATATAATGTTTTTAATAATTGTAAGGATATAGATACCAGGCATATTTTTTTCAATGTCAGATATTAAATGGAAGAGTGAGTTCTGTGGTTGGAATCCAGGTGAGATTTGGTGATTGAGAGTGATATGTATTTCTCTGTAAAATGATTAAATAGTCCAATATAAAAATACTGATATGTATTTCTCTGTAAAATGATTAATAAGAATGATATGCTGTTGGTTTTAAGCATATGTATTAAAATTTCTACTAGAAATGAATTAAACACAGTAGTTATTTTTATCTGAATTGCTATAGGTTCAGCCTTTTTAGGGTATCTAATGTAGTCAACAATGGTCTTGACAGTTGATATTACAGTGGAGGTAGATGACCCTTTCTTGGAAAACTGAAAGATAGATATGAATAGTAGATGGTAGGATGTATCTTGTCTTTGATGATTGATACAATAGTTTTGATAGTGATAATGGCAATTGATATTGGCAGAAAATTACTAAGAGGTAGAGGAAGAATATGTTTTAAGAAAGATAATAAAGAGGCTGGGTAGAACTGTGCATATGGGGTATTTATTCAGATAGATAGATTATGAGATTATACCTTATGGAAATTGTGAAATAGCTGAGATGGTTAAAAATTTATTTTGGCATTGCATGTGATCAAGGTTATACCCTATTACAAAAAAAAAACTTAGTTTGAAAATGATGTCATATTTAGTTATATCATGATTGTGATTGCTAGGAGCAAAAAAGTGGTGATGAAATTGGAGTATGTGTTAAAATTTTGTTTTAAATTGAGAGAAAATCAGAAGAAGAATGCTTTGTCCAGAAAAAAATTGATTGTTTTTGTAATAGAGGATGGGCAGTTTTTTTTTTTGTATTTCTGTAAGCAAGTGCCCAGTGCATACATCCCCTAAACCAGTTTTGTGCTTGGGTCAAAGTATATTTCATTTTTCTTTGTAGAAAGGTATTGAGAAAGTAAACATTGGGTATTTTTATATTATTTTACATTATAGCAGGAATAAAGGCAGTATTTTGCAGATTTTGATAGAAAGCATCTGAAAGTAAGAGTGAAATGATTTTTGCTATAGAAGAAAAAGGCATTAATTGGGGAAAAAGTTATAGCACTCACTAAGCCATGGTTAATGGGGGGGGGGGAGAAGGGTATTTGGAAATGTATTAGGAGTACAACATATTGAAATCTCCAACAAAAATTAAAGAAAAAAAGGTAGAGTGAGATTATTTGAATAATTAATTTGTGTATTATTAAATATTTTACTTATATAGCAGGATGTTTATATATAATTATAATTAATAATGTAGCTTAAACCATGGCACATGTGCTTTACAGATGTGTTGTGGTTTAAGCTATATTATTATTTATAATTTATATATAAACATCATGCTATATAAGTAAAATATTTACATATGTTTAAGTTTCTATCTAATAATGACATATCGTAAATTGTTAAAATTTCACAAGTGTCATTAATAAAAATCATATGATTAGTAATTTAAAGTGATTAATCAAAATCTTCATGCTCTCAGTTCCAAATGCTTCAGATTGGCCCATACATATGGATTGGGTGTAAAACATAGCATGGATCCATTCTATCTTTTAAAAAGGCTTTATCTTGTGTTTTAAAAGGAGAGTATTCAATGTAAATAGTGTTCCATCTGTAAAGCACATGTGCCATGGTTTAAGCTATGTTATTATTTATAATTTGTGTATTAGTGTGGACTTATTATAGACATAAACACTGTTGATGTTAATGGTGAAAGCAGTGTGATAAAGTGTTATAATGACCATATTTTTATTCAGATATAGAATTTTAAAGAGGATTCATGATACATTATAATGCCAACCCTATCTACGAATGTGTTAGATGAAAATTCAAGATCCAAATCTGCTTAAAAGGGTATAGGGAATTATATTACTACTAAGGTAGATTTTAGTTTTTGTGAAGATATTAATACAAAAAGTAAAGTATTTTGTCCAGTATTGCAAAGATTTTTTAATGAGAATTTAAACCCCTTGTATTAATTTCCACTATGTTAAGCTCCATTGAAATAGTTGTTTTATGTTTATTTGGAAAGGTATGTAATTGTGAGTTAATACAGTAAAAAAATAACCTATTAGATTTAATTTTATGAAGTGCTAATATAAACTTCCCATCATTGTTAATCCAGTGATGAATTTAATGACAATTCAAATTTTTATAATGGTATCAGATCGATTATGAGAATGATATTATTAGGTCGATGCACTGATTTAATTTTCAGCAGATAATGAATTTTAGAGTCCTAGGAGGTTTTGGAAGTTCTGCGAATCTCCATTCCTGTACAAAAACATTTTGCTCAGGAGTAAGTATAGAATATCCATAAATGCTTCCATAGTCCAATCACAGTCACTGAAGATTTTCAGTGGATTAATATTTGATTAACATTTTAGATGCTCTGAGGTTTCTTTTTCTTGGGTAGAAGTATGTTTGCCATTTTTATTTTTGGTATTAATAGATGGAGGCTTAGTTTCAATCTTTATGTGTTGCTCAACTGTTATTAATTTGCTTTTGTGGAAAGGTGTCAGGGCATCTATTGTAAAATGGTTATGGCCTGAGAATAAGATGGAAAACATGTTTCCATTTCAGATTCATAGCTTGAATCTGCAATATTGTTTGCTTGGAATTTCATTTATTTTATCTTTGGTGAAAGTTATAGGGGTAGTGTTTTTTATTTATTGTTTACTCTGATAGCATATAGTGATTAAGTGTTTTAGATATTTGATAATTTTTGCATTTATTTTGACGTGTTTTTTTACATTGATGTAATTTAATCATTTTAAATCCAAAGCAGGCATAGTATTTGTTTGGGCAGTCTTTAACTATATAATTTATTCCTTTGCAAAAGAAAAAAAATATTAGACGGGGAGGGGAGATATCTTTAAAGATTATAATATGATAAAGTTTTCAGTGGATTGTAAGGTTGGTATATCTGTGTAGGAAATATTTTTAATGGTTAAATTAAAGAAATCTGTAATCATTAATGTGGGTGTGACTGTTTTTTACCAATAAATATCTAAAATCAGACAAATTTTCATATTTTTAAAGCAATAACTGGAGGTTAGCTTCTACAAAATCTACACAACAATTTTTAATATGCCCTTAAGTTAATATACTGTATTATGAAATTCTACATAAAGACACCTATCATTTGAATGATTTCATATTTTATAAATTATATTCCACAGATTTTTTTCTCTTTGTATATGATAGACTTCATCTGCTATTATATTCCAAACATTTTTTTTCTATTAAGAATTTATAGAATTCATCAGTGGGATTTTTTGTGAGTTCAATATTTGCATTAGTAATACTTATGATGAGTATTTTACTGTTGTAACATTTTTAAAAAGATTTCAACAGAGCCTGTTGAACTGTGTAATTGAGTTTATAAGTGTAGAGGGCATATAACTCCTGAGTCATTTGTGATGTATTTTAAATATCTGTGCTGGTTAGAATTTTGTCATAATTATTATTGTTATTCAAGTTAAACAGCTTATTGATGTATTCCAATGTTAATTGAACATTATTTTCAACATTTACAGAGCAATATTTAATGGCTATCAAGTAAGAATTATTAATTACTAGATTATTATTTTTAATATGGGATTTTTGTGCAATTGTATCTATTTTCATTTTCTAATTTTGGGTTGTTTACCAATTAGCTGATTTATTTTCAGTAGGATCATTAATACACTTTCCTAATAAACTTGAGAACATTGTATGTAATTGTTAGTAGATTGTAGGCTTAAAGTCTGTTCCACATGTTTCTGCTCCATGAGATTTATATTTTGTTTTATGCCAGATATTTTATTATTACCTTTTTGATTGGTTTTATATTGATAATTAGTAATAGTTTTAGCCAGCAATGAATGGTTCCAAAATTTTTACCAGGGGTAACTATGAAAATGCCCCCCTAATGAAGAATTAAAAGCACTACAATTTTTATTATTAAAATTATGAATTAAAGTTTTTTTTTATTAATTTTATATATATATATATATTAACAAAAAATGTAACTTAGATCTTCAATTACTATTTCCTTGTTTATAAGAGGATTATTTTCATACTTGAAAACATGAGTCCATTTTAGAAATTTAGATATATTTTTATTTTTTTGAAAATGTTATTGAGATAAGGAAAATATTTTGCAATATAACAATACACTCTCAAATTATATTAGACTTATCTATATTATTGACAAGCCCAACATAGAAGATTACCATTGCTTCATGAGAGAAGGGAATGGATTCAGATGATTGTATGTTATCTAATTAGGTGTGGTATTTATTCACAAAAGTGAAAATTAAAATATAAATTCAATTACTTTATAGATTAACTGTTATGTAGGAAAGTGAACTGAATGAGAAACTATTACTGAAGTAACTGCAGTTCAGTGTGAGAGGAAACAAAGTGACAAATGTGGTGCCATTATCCTTATTATCCAGAATCATCAATGAAGAGATAAACATTGTTTCTAGATTGATGATTGTAATAAATATCTTGAGCAATGGTTTTTGATTGGTTGAGAATGTCACAAAGAAAAAATACTTTTAATCCTATCTATGCTTTCAATACTAATTGTGAAACAGGTTGTTGCCCCTGTCATCATGGTCTTTGTCTTTAAGTTTACTTTCATTGTGTTTCTAAAACCCTATTTCAAACATTGTATACATTGACTTTAATGGCAAACAATGAAATTATTTTTTGAGTGTAATTATGATTCAATATATTTATAAATTAATAAAAATAATTAACATATTTTAAAAATATTAACATTAACTTAAAAAAAAAACAAAGACTTCTGTCCCTTTACTAATTTGTAGCTTAACATTTTTTTTTGCCACATAGAATTTCAAAGCTTCAAAAACCAATATAAATTGTAAAAGTAAATTATATTTTACATAATTTTTAAATGTTGTTCAAAAACATGTTAAATTCAATAAATTACCTTTACAAGCAATGACACCTTTTTTTTGCTCTTACTAATATAGCTTAACTCACGCTAATTGTACAAGGAACTTTTTACAATTTGAAATTGTTATCTTATAAATATACCTACCATTTAGGAACAAACTAAAATATAAATTATAGATTTATCAGTGTAAACTAAAATGGAATATTGTGCAAACAGTTTCAAAATAATACTTACATAATGGTGTTTTATGTTTCATACAATTCAGTGGTTACTGTAGTGCCTCAGTTATCTTGAGGAATGAAAAATATGAGAGATAATATTTAAAGTAAGAGTCTAGGGATGTTTGTAATATCTAATATGTTATGATGTCATCAAAATATTAAGTTGATAATAACTAATACTAAATTTACATTAATTTTTCAACCTCATTTCCTCATTACCTATTCTATATACAAGTAAATTGACAAGATAGTAATTGTTGACTCTATTTAATTCTGTAGTCAAAATACAGATGTGTTTTGCCTGCAGTCTTTATAATAGTTCTTAATTCCATGCAGTATATTTCTTATAAGAACAATAAAGCATTGCAAATTGATTCAAAGGTCTTATCAATAAAACACATGCAAAGTATTGTTTGCTATTTAGTTTTCCAATTATAATGAACATTAGTAATAATGTCTCTAGTTTCTTGTTGTGTTTCTTGCTTTATATTTTATAATCTAATAATGTTGAATGTTTATTTAAAACATATCTTACCTGTTTATGTCTGTATCTTACATAATAGTTTTCATTTTTCATTAAGCTTATTCTTTTGTGTAGGAAAATATATATTTTCAAGTAAGTTAATCACTAAATAATTTTCAACAGAGTATATGTATAAACATATGCAAGATAAGTTTTAAATTTGTAAAGTTAGCAAATTTTTGCTTAGTGCACTTTAGAATAATTAATTGTACTAGTCATAGTCATTGATTTGATGATGTAATAAAACCTGTTGGGAAAAATAAGTAATTAGAATATCTAAAAAGCAAATTAATTAAGTTGGCCATTTTTTCGAAAGCAAGAGTCTTTTTTGTTAATGGCATATTTGTCTCTTGCAATATTCCAGCCTCTTTCAGCTTTTATTTGGCATCATTACATTCAGAGCAGACCACACTAGTGAATGTAGAAAATTTTTTGCTAACTTGACAAATTTAAAGCTTATTTCACATATATTTGCGCATATGCTCTATTTGTTACATTTTCCCGAAATACTACTTAGTAAAATTTTTCGACATTAAATAATTTTCAGTAATTGTTATAAATTGATAAAGTATTTTATTGACATTTCTTTCCTTTTCTTTACATTTTTAAATACAACCTATCTTTTAGCAACAATCTTAACATTAGTCTCGTCTTATAGTAGTTACTATTTCTTCATACAGAGTATCTTATCAAACAGGTATTGTTAGATTTGTAGCATATCTTTATGATATTTATATTTGCTTAAAATGTATTACTTGGATGGAGTCTTTTCATTGATGGTATTAAAAAGGTAATGTACTCAATAATGATACTGCTGCAGCATTACAAGGTTTCTCAGTTAACACATAATAGTCTTTACATTTGTATAAATATATTTCTATACCATTTTAAAACTTTAGTTGTACTTTTATTTAATAGGTGGAGCTTTTAGCATTTTAGATAAACTCAGTCATGGTGAAAACGAACATGAAGTGGGAGATTAAAAGCATGTAATAAGAGTTATTATTTAATGTCGTCTGAAAAATGAACTGAACATGTAAATAACTTTTCTTAAAATCTAAAATGGCATAGAAATGATACTTAATAGCTATACAAAAATAATATTTATTTGAAGGTTTGTAGTATTGTCATTTCCTTGCAGTTATATATATTGGAGTATTTTCATCACCTGCAGTAATTATTAAATGTCTTTAAAAATACAAATATTTTTAATGTTTTACATATATATTCGACTTTTGGCAATAACACACCGAGTAAAATATAAGACAATATTTATTCTCCAGGTATTGCTAGTCTGATAAATGAGAACACGAGTATGAAGATTAAAATGCGATCTTGAGATTTTTGAATACTGAATCTAAACTTATGATCAAGGCAAACCACCTTAAACTTCATATTCACAAATTCAATGCCCCCACTTTTGATTCTCATGTTAATACTATCATAAATCAGGCCAGAAACACCTACACAAAAAGAATAATAGTATGTGAAATATTGTGTTATATATTAAATGTTGTGATAATACTAAGCTGAATATATTTCTAAAGTTTAAATGAACTTGAATTTTATATTTGCTGACCAACCTTGTTGTCATGAATGAGGTAACTGGTATGTGAGTTAGAGCAGAAAGTGTTGTACACAGTTACTAATAATTTCTTGATATAATCCTGATCTTGAAGCTCAGTTGCAGTTATAATTTTTTTGTTTATTTTGATATGATGCTAATAACAATTTAAGAACCATTAACAGTTAATTCTATGTGATGGAAATGCTCCACTTTATATATATATATATATATATATAATATTTAAATACAGGTATATTACATACACTAAACATGTTGTAATTACAAGGGACTTGAACTCAGACTTCATGTCCTTTATATATATAATATAAACAAAAATGTCCATCACATTTATTTGTAAAATAATATAGGCGCTATTGCATCTGAACGCAAAGCTACTTTATACTAAAACAAAATAAAATTATACTATTCTGCAAGTGCTTTCAAGAGACATGCTCGCATCTTCATAGCTCTAAGTGAATTAATTATATGCAACTATGCAAAGTTCAAGGTTAATTGCTCCATTTTCTTAAGATCATGAAGCATGTGTCCCTGTTGTTGATGGGTTGCAATCCATTGCTATGAAGCAGGCCTCTTTCACTTTTCTTTTTACATCGTGCCTTTCTTTGCAGACCAGGCTGATATCTTGAGGTTCTTGAAAGTGCTTGTATACAAGTATATTTTCGCACACAAAGTTTTCGAGTTAGGTTTGAATTACAATGTTACATTTATTATATATATAAATTTAAACTGATCTTTTATTCAGGCAATGAATAGGTTATTTTCTATATGTATTTTCAATCTTTCAGGTGCATATATAATTACCCTGGTGTTATGCCATAATTGGGCTTGAAGTGATTTAATTGTGATTATTTTGGCATTTACTTGATCATTCTGTGTTCAATTGATGATAAAAGGTACAATTAAAATGTGTTTTGTTTAGGTTTACAGTATACGACTCTAAAGTAGGATGAATACGTCACTTTTTAAAAATGTTTAGATTTATATTAGTTCCAACTAAAATTCATAGATGTCAACATTTTTCAAGAAAAAGCTAATTCATGGAAATAAGTGATTGTGGTTCACAAGAAGATATTGAGTGTGCATGTGTAAGTACATCTACAATTTATTTATTTATAAATTTAAATATTTGTTTCTCAGTAACTAGATTATGTTTAGGTGAAAGTTTTATTTGAAAATGATGTTTTTAATAGAAAATTATTCAATTAAAATTTTATGATGAATAGAAACTGTCATAAATGGAATTTCAATGTATTAAACAATGATTTTGTTGCCTGAATGAGTTCTTTACAAAATTCATTTTACTGAAAATAATTTCAGGGGATAGAATCAGATAATAATTTTATTTCAATAAAATTCATTTATTTACCATAGAGTATTTTGTTTATTTATTTCTGTTTATTAATCTTTTTCTTAACTTACAAAGTTGATGTATTATTTATAAGATTACTTTTTATTTTTGACTTACATTTGTAATAATATTTTATGAAAGAAAAAGTAAAGATTTAATGAAGACTTTTAGTCATTAAAAATAAAAATTGTGAAAAAGTTACAAATTTAGCCATATGAGGCCATTCAAAACTTTATCACTAATGCATTGAGTTTTCACTTCATTTCTATCAATGTTAGCAACTATAAGCTTATAATCATAAAAGCTTAATGAAATCATGGCCAACATCACATTTTCAGTGCATTCTGAGGTCATTCTAATGCTCTTACCTTTTCTTTGCTATGTTGTGACAATATCTAATGTATATTTTCTGGTTCATATTTATTTAATAGCTGAATTAGAACTGTTATAAGTTTCAAAAAATCTGAAGATGTCAGTATCATACAAATATTATACAAATATGATGCAAATTTTAAAATTCAGTAAAATGTCTCTGATTGGATGTATTGCAATACAAAGAAATTGACAATATCCCTTATTTGCAGATTTTTTACTATCAAACTTTGAGAGTGAAATTTTTCTATTGTTACATTGGAGTAAAAAAATAATTTTCATTAATTTATTTATAAATGTATGTTTATTTATGCAATATATTTATAAAATATTTTATACCAAAAATGCATGTAATTAAAATGTGATTTTATTTGAAAGTGTTTGTCTTAAGAAAATAAGTGAAATAAAATTGTGACTATGATAAAACAGAAGTTGAATTGATTCACTGAAACAGAAATGCTTTCTTAAATGCCAGTGCAGAAATTGGTTGGAATATTTTAATAACAATGAATACAAATTTAATTTTTAAACAGAAATATCATTGCTTTTTGATGTCTAAACAAAAATTCATTTTAATTTTAAAAATATAATTCAAATAAAGAATAATTCATTCAATAAATTTTATTAATCTGGCTACAATCCAATACAAAAAGATATTGTTTTTGTTACATATTCACTTTAGTACTTTATATTCCTATTTTGCAAAGTTCAAATATTATCTTAAAAAATGACTTTCATTTATAAACTTATATTTGTAATAAATAACGTGAAGATGATCAAAATATAAAATAGAATAAAAGTTTAATCGGGAAAATAAAATGTTGCAAATATAACAATAAGAGTGACTTCTGTCATTAAAATTTAGAGTGGAGGCATTTGGCATCAATGAGTTGAGGAATTAATGAATCCATTTTGTTTTTCATCTCTTGCCAAAAAAACTTTTTATTCATAGTCTGAAGGGTGAGTGCTTTGCTTTATTAATAAATAACATATGAAATTTAATGCTTAACATGATGTTTACATGATTTAATTAAAATTATTATTATATATTGTAAATGTAGATATGTTATATATAGTATAAAAGACATATTTTGTAGGTTCATCCATGTAAGATTTTGATTAGATGTTCCAATGTTTTGACTTAATCATATAAGCCCTCAAACTGGGAAATGAATATTATAGAATTGTAGAAGCATTGTAAATAGTGTATATAAGGATAGTTGTGGAAGCACTGTAAACAGTGTTCACAATAATTGTTAAAGTTCCACAACTAGAAAAAATAGGTGTATAAAAGTGAACAAATTGAAAAATTAATAAAACAAATAAAGAATTCAGAATCGTCAGAGTAATTTGTTTTTCAAATATGAGGAAATTTACATGTGTCATCGCATTTGTTGATACAATTTGCGTCTTTTTAGTATCTCAATAACTTCTCTGATCTTACGTTGGTATAAATATTATTGTTATAAATTATTTATATATAGTTATATTTCTCACAAATATATACTTTATGGAAATGCTATGTATGTTGTACAATTATTGGCATACTTTTTGATAGTTTGTAAAAAATTTATAAAATTAAACAGGTGATAACATCATATATATATATATATATCAGTTATTATAAATACATTTAAACAAGCCACAATCATAATATATAAATATAAAATTAGACTACATTTCTGATGTGTATTTCAAAAGTTCCAAGCCTCCAGTTTGTCTAATGAAGGTAGGTTTATAAATAAAACACATATATATTACGTGAGGGTTGACTAAAACTTTTACACTCGCAAATATTTTATAATATGTATTATTTTCAGTTATAAATTATGATAACAGCTTCATCTAATATTAGAATAATATAGTTTGGGAAAAGTGAATGATAAAATAAAATATAGAATCAATGATATGATATTTGCAAGTAATAAAGATTAAAAATAAAATATAGCCTAACTAAACAATACATACTATGTAAGGGTAATAATAGTGCATTTTAAATAATTAAGATGATACATTAATTAAAGGAGAAGTATAAAAATAGTAGAAAATAAAACTAATGCTCTTAATCAATAAAGGAATGCCTGTTATGAAATTTATTATTGCTGTATTAAATCTCATAAAGGTGAACTAAGTAAAATGTTGTAACTGCTATGGAAATGAAACATGCACACTTAGAAGCTAACATAAGGGCATTGTAAAAGTTTCATTTGAGTATGCTCTGAAAATTTAAAATTATAATGGCAAAATCATAAAATGAATCAATATGTTCTTCAACTTGCTACATATGATACTCTAGATTCCATTGTTGCAAAATTACATTTTCACTGTATTGGAAATATAAAACAAATGAAACAATGCAAGACTTCCTGAAAAGGTGTTTTATGGTGTACTTGAGCATGGGTATGTGGGAGAGATTGACTCGACTACATTACAAGAATTAATTCAAAATCATTCTAAAAAACTGTAATAATGATCACATTAAACAGGTTAGAATATGCCCAACATTTCAAGAGATATTATTCCTCTCTCTTCTTCAGGTGTTGCTGGCCTGAGACTACTAGCATGGGAATCAAATTGGGACCATTAGATTCTTGAGTATTGAATTTTAAGGTAACACCCTAACAAAACTTTGACTAGAGTGTTACCTTAAAATTCAATACTCAAGAATCTAAAAATCCAGATTTGATTCCCATGCTAGTGCTGTCACTCACTGTTCAGGTCAACAACATCTGAAGAAGAGGGTGGAATAACACTTCTAAATACATTGTGCATATACTAAGATGTTTGATGTGTAGTAGTTATTGTTTCAACTGGGTAGATATAGCAGAGAGTAGAATGCATTGGGGACTTAACAATTGTATATGGTCTTGAAGAATTTTAGGAAGAAAATTTTTCTGCTGAAGAAATTAAAAAACAATATTGCAATATATCATATAAACAGAATAATGGACCAGCATGTCCTATAAGTGAAAATATTTATGATTTACAGATTGGTTTGTATATTTATCCCAAAATTCATCCCTCAAATAGTTTTTTTTAACCTGATGGAATTGGAATATCTATATTCACTCATGAGCAGTTGATGGTATTGTTTATAGTTTATTTTGATTTCAATTTGAAATGTAAGTGATTTTGAGCCAATAAAAATTGCATGATCATCTTTTCTTATGCTTGCTTATAACTGTTATTAAAACAGGCCAAATTCACTCTATGTATTGGCACTCACAGCAAGCTAGAGTAATCAATGGTGATCATGTGATGTTTATTGGCTTAAAACCAATCCTGCCTAATATGATAGTGGTGGCTATGGTTATTAAAGAACCAAAGACACCAAAATGTATGGGTATTGAACTAAGTTCAGACCTATATGACTATATAAGCTAATGAGCTTGGATTGAAAATATTAAGGCGTTTTCAATTTAAGACTCATAGTTTTGTAGTTAAGTAGAAATAAAAGGTGTCTGCTGGAGGGTTGCATTAGATCCTAAGATCTGCTCTCAAATCCAAGGCTCCTCACTGATGAAGGCCACAAGCCAGAAACTAGTCCGGGGATATTGAATGAGTAGGCACTAGATGGGGATTTTATGCACAAGCCTTCTGGCATCCATTGATTACTCTAGCTTGCTGTGAGTGGCAATACGTATAGTGAATTTTGCCTGTTTCAAGTGATTTTGACTTAGCAAAGTTGTAATTTGTTTAGCGCAATAGTAAGACTTGAAGGGTGTTCCATATTATAGGACTTAAAAGCCTCAATAACTGGAATAATTCTCAGTGCATGAACAAAATATGACGTTAGCAATTATATGAAATTGCGGTGTTGACCTATCAATTGTTTATTCAAACTGTTTCTTGGTAAATTCCCGAAAAAATGAGCATTTGATTATTTACTTGCATTATTTGTACATATAATATTGGATTATATATATACGCACATATATAATATTATACAGAGAATAATACATGCATGAGTAAATAACCTCAAATTCTACATAGCAAATTTCCAATTTTTGACCTCTTTTTTGATAAGTCCTTGTTAAAACATTTTTTTTCTTTTTTTAAAAAAAGATTTCTGTTTTTATTTTACATATAATGTGTCAGTTTATTTTAAAATAATTTTAATTGAAACAGAACGTTGCGGCCAAGAGAAATAACACTTCATTATAATATAAAAAGTCTTCGCCGAACAGATTTTGTTTATTATCAAAACTTCCTCTGTATTTTTAGTTATACTAATTTTTAATCATTAAGGTGACGTTTTCTTAAAAGATTACGGTTGCAGCTAAAACTTGATTAATTACTCAATTAGTGTAAGAAATGCAACCATTAAAACAATATTCATTATCTTGAGGATTTTGTTATAAAGTTGTCAACAATCAATTGCTAATCAGAATTTCTATATATATAAACATTTTGTAGTTATTTAAAACATAAACATAACTCTAATAATTCTTTTTATATATGCGTGCGTGTTTATATATACATTATATATTCAATTTTTTGATGGACTATGATGACGTATCGTTGAAATTACATACTTTTTTGAAAATCTTTGTGGTTTAGAGTAGCGATGGAATGGAAGTTTCCCAAATGTGGTGTCATAGGATTAATTTCCTTCTGACAACATCTTATAAAATTTCGATAAATAAATCTATTTAAATATTTATTTTTATTTTCTTTGGAAATTCCTAGTACATCTTTTCTTCATCTCTTTTCAATACAGAAGAGCTCCAGACAGATTCTTTACCAATATAAAGATTTGTCTTCTGTATACAATGCTTTTTAAAAAACTTTTCCCAATCTACTCTTCTTGTCTATAATCTGTCACCTGGTGTAAGATTGACTAATCTCTATTTAGTGCTCTCCTATCCATGTTCCCAGACTGGTTTTTAGATGATGGTTTTCATTAATAAAAGATTTTGAATTGGGATTTAGTCTATCAAAGATTTTGGAATCTACTGCTCTTTTTCTTCAACAGCCATAATTTATATCTTCTTTACCATCAATTTATCAGTCTGAAATTAAAAAAAAATTTAATGTTTGAATCTAAACCAAATCTGCTTGCATATGTTATATAACAGTGATTCTAGTTTAGTTTCTACATATTTTGATTATCTCATTGTAATCACTAATATTCCTTGGCCAGGTAATTTCAACAAAACATCACATGATCTCCACCATCTTAAGTAGAAAATCTATTTCTTCCATTCTACTCTTTATATCTTACATAAGCTTGAGTAATCAATATATGGTGGTATTTAATAAATCCCTCTCCAATACTATTCTTTTTATATTTCCAGCCTGGCTTCAACTCTGGATAGTGATTTAATAAGCATTCCTATCTGGCATATATTAATTATTTAATATTACATAAGATAGAAGAACAAGAGTAGAAGAAATAGATTTGCTATTAAATTCTTCCATTGTGATGTTCCACAATTAAAATGAAGTCAGTTTGCAAAATACTATTTTTATGTAAGTAACCTTCAGTTTGAGTGATATTTTGGCCAAATACAAATATTTTTTAACAAATTTATTACTAAATTTTTTTTATCATCTCTTATACACTTCAATGCAATCTTTTTTTTATATATAATTTCTTTTTTTATTTTGCTTATAGTTTTGACTGTTCTGTAGTTTTCATCAGAGCTCTCTATAACTTTCACTTCTCTCTACAACATTTATAGAGAGAGAGAAGTGAAATTTATAGAGAGCTCTGATGAAGACTGCAGGACAGTTGAAACTGTAGTAAAATAAAGAAGGAATTATATATATATATGTCATATTATTATTACTATTTGCGGGATATTCCGTGTAGTGAAAAAGCTAAATGCTGACGTTTCAGTACAATATCAAGTACCTTCCTCAGGGCGTCCTCTTTCTCAAATCATAAGAATGCATTTGAGAAAGAGGACGCTCTGAGGAAGGTACTTGATATTGTATTGAAACGTCAGCATTTAGCTTTTTCACTACACGGAATATCCCGCAAATAATAATAATAATATGACATCTTTTATCCATGAAAACATTAGAATTAACAATATATATATATATATAAAGATTGCATTAAAGTGTATAAGAGAAGATGATAAAACAATTTAATAAAAATGGAAAAATAAGTAAAGATATAAGAATAACAAATTTATTATTAAAATTAATTTTTAATATGACTAAAAAAATTAAAAAAATGTAAAAGTTATGTATTTATTTAATGGGTACAAGGAAAGTTAATGACTGCCTGATATATTTTAGGCATTTGGGATATAAAGATGACTCAGCTATTATTTTTAGCTTCTCTTGATTGTTTTGCAGTTATTCTTTAACATTGACTTATCATATGAAGTTTTTTTGTATAAAAAACATTAACTAAAATTATTAGTTTTAAAACAATTTAAAAATGACACTCATATAAACTTCATACAAAAATTTGAATAAATATAAGCTGTCAATACCATATTTGGATCTCAACCAAGTCAACATGACTATTTGATAGATTATTTGGCATAAAGACAATTCTAAGTGCCTGTTCTGTATTAATATTTTGGAAAAAAACTAGTAGTTTTTAGTAATTTATTTACATATTTAACCTTATTTTAATAGTCTCCATACTTCCTCTTTCTTTTTTATTTTTCATATAAATAAAGATACAATAAAAGACAATTAACCCCCAAGATGCATTTCATGCTGAACCAGCACTCATCAGTTGGCCCAGGTGACCAACTCTCATATACATCTTTATTACATGAAGAGTATTTATCTATGGCAAATTGTCACATTTTATTTACAACCACCAAACTTGCTCCATTCACAACCTTGACTTCATACATTTTTGATAAATCTAACATTTATCATTAATCATTTATTAAACTAGAGTTTATGAATGCAATATAATTGTAAAATATATATTTTAAACATAAAAATACATGGAAAATATTTCTGTTTAAAAAGATAAATTATAAAAATGTAGTTACTGCAAAGTGGAAGTTGTCTTTACTTGGCGATCAAGAATGTCTTTCATATATACCAGAAAAGAAATCTTTCATAAAATGTTAATACTATTACTAATAATAAATTTAATTTTAAATTTTAAGACATATTTTTATTCTTTTACAAATTCTCAATTAAAATTTATTTTTATTTTAAAAATGAAATTCAAATAAGAAATATTTTATTCTTTAATTTTTTTGAGAAGCCAAGAATATAGTTCAATAATAAAAAGCACCACTGTTATAGTTAAGAATTGCATTTAGTACTTTAGTTTTATATTTTGCAATGTTGAAATATTAACTTTTAGAATTTTTATTGATGTAAATATGGATGAAATTGTCACTAGGGTATTTCAAATAAGAGAGGGAGAAGTTGGAACCTAGACAAATTAAGAAAATAGTAAAATAAGACTTGGATTTCACATTAATGAGAATGAAATTGGTTTTTTCTTTCACATTGACATAAGTTTAAATCTTTCTAAAAACACCTTTCATTTCAGATATAATATTAATACTATTTATGTTCTTTATTACTTTTAGAATCCTTTTTACAACCCACTAGTGATGGTTTTAATTGCCCCAAAGAATCTTCTTCAGAACTTGTACTTATATTTTCAAAATATACATAGAAGTAATAAAGAACATAAATGATACTAATATTTACATTATGAATTGTAGTTTTATATTTTGCTAATAATCTCTGACATCTATTAATAAAATGGCAACTAAAAATATATACTTTTTACCAATAATTTGAAAATATTGAAGCTATAAATATTATTATACATATTTGTGCTTCACCCATTGCTAATTAGATAACCATTAACACAGGTTTAAACCCAACATATATATGTGGTTGCCAGTATCTAACCATAGGTAATAGCATCTATATATATGTGGGCACATGAATCAGGATGGATTTTTACTGAAATCTAAATATTTTATGGAAGATTAAATAAACATTTAATTTTGATAAATTATCAAGAAAATTTGATTTTTTTTGCCCATTTAATTCATATATATGTATATGTATAAAACATATCAATAATCTTATATATATTTTAAATAATTTTTACTAGTAATTTATATTAAGTAAAATAGATATTTACGAGTCACAATGTAATCGTTAAATCTGGTGATTTTGGCAGGTTGGTGTCTCATTTTAAATAAATATATAAAATTTTATAGGAACAAAAGATTACTTAATTAAATTTCACTTGGCTAAATGATCGATTTTTCATTACCATATATAGAAATGTAGGTCAATTTAACATCTACAACTGCGTATACTAAGTTTGAGACAATGGCTGGTGAGAATTTAATCAGATTTAACATCTAGAAAAAAATATAATGGAAACAAAAGATCATGTCTGACAATAGCATTCTTTAGATATTCACATTATGTATAAATAGCTGAAATTTTAGCTATCAGGTTGATTTTTGTTTCAATTTTTTATTAGAGTGCTAACATAATCCACACTAATTTAATTTGTGAAATAAATTATGCTGGGGTAAAGGAAGTGACGGTTTGCTCTCTCATGCCTCTGAGACTCTCATCTTCCCACTCATATTGCTAAAATCTGAACCAACTGGGCCCAATTAAATGAACTGCTCAAAAAAAATGTTTGCCTGAATGTGAACTTTAATTATCGACTAATGCCTGTTTCCTGCAAAATCAGTATATAATCGTGACCCATGATCCCCTGCTTCATGTCAACAAGTTGGCCAAGGTAAATGTCTGCATTGCCATCAACTAACAAACTTTTTATTAACTTAGCATTTTATTTTAAAAATATATTTGTAAGCTTTCTGTTCTTATTTCTTCAAAGCTATTCTGTAAAATGTTAACTAATGTCTATACAATTTAATTTAAAGCTGTATTAATATCATGTTAACTTTGGTGTGGCAATCTAGATTGAATTTGATTTCTCTTTAGTTATTATTTTGATATATTCTTAATATGTCAAGTTGGTAGCCAACCTAGAAAGTAAGTTTAAACTCTACTACTCTTGGTTTTTTCCTATTGAATTGTCGGAGATGTAAATTTTGCTTGAAAGTTAATTATCCTAAAAACTCGTTTGGTTTGATATCAATTATTTCATGTAATATTGTTTACTATTTAAATGACAGGTAAGGCTTTAATACCTGTACTCAGCTACCTTCATTAACTATAATTTAAATCACTGCAAAAATCATTGAAATTATTATATAAAAAAGTTTCACTGCAACTCATCAGTGTGTTATTATTTACAAATTAAATGTGAAATAAAATAGTTATTACAGTATTATGAAATATGTTTTGTTTATTTAAGTAAAATCTACCAGGAATGAGTTTAATATTCAAGGTATTATCAGCATGTGTGTGTTCTGCAATTTTATTTTATATAATTAATATATCAAATGTTATGTGTAGTGATCTTTATCGAAATGCAGGGAGATATTTTAGAAGTATGGGAGATAACAATTTATTCCAATTAGTCTTTAGATTTTGACCCATTTTATACTTTATTTGGCATTGGTTAACTGCCTGGGGATGGTTTGCGTTTATGCATTCCATTGCATTGGATAGCATACTATTTTAAACAGGTATTAATTAGTTTATCATAGTCATTAGTGACATGAATTATTCATACATTACAGGTGTTATGAAGATATCATTACAGTCATTTAATTCATCGATTTTAGTGCTTTGCCATGTGCCTTGGAATCTTCGCAATGTTTTGACCCATTCCTCATTTTTCCTCAAGGTAGATATTTTTTCTACTGAGGATCTATTTTAGGCACATGTAATGGATAAGTGTATGGCAATATGGGTAAACTGACCCAACACACTAGCTTGTGCCACTACTTTTCAGAGATATATTCTTGGCCAGTACAGGTAAATTTCATTCTTGTGCAAATCTAGCAAAGCCACCCAGAGTGTCTTAAGTGACCTCATTCATGTAGGCAATTGTAAATTATAACATAATACCACTTTGATTAGTATTTATTTATTTATTTATAAACCTGAAATGTTATCCATAAGATGTAATTCTGTGATCTTCACAACCCATATTTAAGTATTTAAGTCCAATTATATAATTGCAGTTTTGTTTTGGCTCAACCATCTTGCTCCCACCCATTTGGAATGATTTCTCAAATCTAGTAGAAATATGATCATGCATGTTTTTAAGATCACACATCATCACCTATTACTTATATGTATAATGTCGTAATAAAATCTGTTATATGTATATTCATTATATTTTTATGATAGTTAAGCTATAACTTATTATTGTGTAGCTGATTTATTTATTCCATAACCTTGGTGTATTAACAGCACCAACCAAATTTCACATATTGATCATGCAACTATATATTAAACCCAATATTTATATTCATCTATGTAACATCCAAATGATCTATTTAAGTAATCTTCCAAGATGCATAACTGCAGATTAGACCATAATCAGACTTGTAATAATGATTGTATAGACATTCCACCCTACCCCATAGATATTTTGTTCTATTTACAATTATAAAACAATTGTATTTAATCATTTAATAAATTTATGTTATATCATTTATCTGTATTATAGTATTTTGCTATTCCATGCCTGAATATCTAGCATTAACTGTTTGATTTAATTGTATTCCTTCTCTCCCTAATTAATGAAATATCATTAATTATTATCAGTTAAACTCCCATTTGTTTCATGTTGCCCTGAATATTATTACTGCTATGATTAGTAAATACTATTATCATTACGGAATCATTAAGAAATTCTTAATTAGTAATTATCCAACTATTGCTCAATAATTTATCCTTCTTTATAATGGCTAAACAGTAGTTATAGTCAGAGCATTCTTTAATTGTTATATTTCTTTGTGATTATTTAATCACTTTGATATCATTGATTTTAAGTCTCTTTGCTTTCCCTGTTTTTTTTTTGCTGGGACTGGAGTAATGGAAAGTTTGTTAGTATCCTCAAAAGCATTGCTCATATACTCATAGACTTTGGAATGCAAGTAAATCAGTTAACATTTAGTATTGTTCCAGACCTGGGTATCTTGCACATGCTAGATTGTTGTGCATTTGCTTGGATTCTAGGTCTTGTTGAATGAAGACATGATTTTACTGGTACAATATTCATTGTAATATTGCATAGAAGTAATGACATAAGACCATTCTAATGCTGTCCATGACATCTCATCTGGACTAAAGTTAAATGTTAATATTATTCCAAAGAAAGTAATTTTCCATAGAAGTATTAAAAGTAATGCATGAGAAAAGATCATATGAAGTTTTATTGATATCATTTTAAATGATTACTGATGTACCATTTTTTATTTTTCACAGCATTTGATTTTTTGTTTTTTTAAAAAACATTTATTTATATATTTTTTAAAATTTATTTTAATTGTTCATTTTTTAAAACTTATCTGTAATGTTTGGAATTTTCTTTCCGCTTTCCCAGGATTCTTGCCTCCATGCATAAATCATCTCCCCTCCCCCTTTCCTTCATTCCCTCTCCCTCCCCCTCTCTCTTTATCTATCTTTATAAAAATATATTAAATTTCACATTCCTAATTTAAAAACTATTACTAATTAATTATAATAAATAAGAAGAAAATTATCTTATCTAAATACAGAGGCAAAACTCTCCATGCAGTAGTGCCACCTAATGCAAGCCATAGTAATCAATGGATACAAGAAAAGATGATTGACAACTGATTTACCTCTACAGCTGCCTTCAACACCGATCTTTGAATCATTGTATATGTTGCATATTGATATACTTTAGTTATTTGCCACAAAAAGTTAAAATGGCAACATAGCTGAATCAAACAATGACAAAATGTTATGCTGTAGTTTATGCTTTAGCCATAAGTGAACAACTTATTAACATTAAATTTTGCATAAAATTGGGCAAAAATGCTACCAAAATGTTTGAAATGATTCAAACTATAAATGGAAGTAAAGTGGTTTGTCAGGTAAAGTAGTGTAAAAGATTCATGAAGGAGTGAAACAGACTGTCACATCTTATATCATAATTCAGGATTCAACAAGCTAGCATTTTAAATAGTTTGCAGTAAATAGATAAAGTATTTTATTTTGCATTGTGTCAGGATTAGAAGACACTGGTTTGAATCAGACCAAGTTGTTTATTCTTCAACATATGCTTAAAGGTTAGCAGGTCTGATAAAAAAATGATCAAACATTTTTCTATATAAGTATATTACAGCATTTCAAAAATATTCAACTATTTTTTGTTTTAAAAACTTGATCTCTCATTTTAATCGAAGCACACTAAACACTCTATTAGCCAGTGCTTAAATTATTATGCCATAGCGAAGGTCATACCATATAAAATGTATATGAAATAAAAAAATATATTTTTGATACACAACATCATAGAATTCACAGTCCAGTAGCCAAAGCTCAATAAACCAATAGAATATCTTTAATCTGTTGTCAAGGCAAAATAAACTTTTCCTTCACTTTAAGCATTAATAACTAATAGATTCCAGATAATAATGCTTAATAAATCCTAATCAGTGTCGTTCTATCCAATAGCATCAGACTAGTTTCAAACTTGTAGCTTTCATCAGCAAAAAACTTTGTATCTTGGAAAAGTGCAGTACAGAGATTTATTAAGCATTATCATCTGACATCTACTAGTTATTAAAGCTTACAGCAAGCTGCATATAAATAGTGAAAGAAAAATATGTTACTATCAATATATAAATTGAAGTTATGTAACCAGGGCTGTAATATTTTAGTGGTTGATTTCAGTACAACCTCTATAAATGAAATAAGCCTAATCCAAATCCATTTTTTTTTATCTACAAAGGTTGCTTTTATAACATATGTGGATATTCTATCCTTTAATTAATAGCCAGTCTATAAATTACATTCAGAAAACAGTTGACTTGTGGAATTTATAATTTATAGCATTATATATACATTAATTATTCCAATTATATATATTATCTTGTCTTTCATTGCATTCTCTTACTATATTTATAAAAAGGACACATTAAAATTGCCCAGAACATACATTATTCAATTTTTCTCTTCATTTTAAAAGGAAAACCTCTTCTCTATTTATATCTGAAAGTGACCCTCAACAGTCTTAACTACTACTGAAATTCCAAAACCTTTGAATCAACATGAAACAAGTTCAAACTAACTATCACAAATATTATCCATCATGATGATAAATATTTGAAAACCAGGCAAGAATGCCAGGTTTTCAAATATTTACATATCAAGCTTGCATCCTGTCCACCCCTCTTATATGTATTTAAATGGATGCAGTCCTATACATGAGGGGTCAGAGTGACTTCAGGTCAACATGGGCATGGCAATAATATTAGCATCAGCATGGGATTTGAGTTTTCATCATCAGATTTTCAATGATATGGATGGCTGAAAAGTTGGAGTGGATTGAAGCCTGTCCATTAAAGTATGAAGATTTGCTATCTTAATATAAAACTGAGCACTGATTATATATATATGTGGGAGATGATAATCTGGACCAACTGATCAGTGCTGGTTGATTATTTATCTTTCCTACACGTGTGTGGTCATGTAGTGTCGATAGTTAAAGGGTGCTTGGAAATCTGAGTTCAAATCCCCTAAACTATCATGATAATGAAGATGCAAAATGTTTGTATGATATAAAACTGCATTTTCTTAAACCAAGTCAGAAGCATCAGTATTTATCTATATATTAAATTCCATCCTCATTCACTTGTATATTACAATAAATGCAACTATTCTTATTAAGCAAATATTTTCCCTGACATGGGTTACCACCTCCCAACATTACATTTTAATAAAAACTATTTTCTATATATCTTCATAGTCCGTAATTCATTAAAAGCCTAAACAGAAACATCATAAAAATCTTTAAAAACTCTTTAATTCCCTTATTTTTACATTTTTTCCACTGTCCAAATTCTTGAATACCCTATATTAAAAAGCGAATGATTAATACTTTTATTTGCCTTTAAAGTACATCTACAGTCCAAGTCGTTAATATGTTTCTGCTATCTAAAGCTCTTCTCGCCTTTGCAGCAAATAACGATAATTTCTATTTACAAATTATTTGTACATCCTTTTATACAGCATATATTTTTTCTTATATAATTTCACATTATTTTTTTCATTATTATTCTACTAGCTTTTCTCCAATTCTTTAATAAACACAAGAAATAAATTGTCTATTATCGTTGCATAATGCAAAACTCACTTATCGAAATCAAAATTAGTACACCTAGCGTTGAACTGTTGAAACAACAAATAAAGTTTTATTAACGGCTTGTTTACTGAAACATGTTCAACTGAGTTAGAATTTTTTTTATAATTCAAGTTTACAAAAGATCATATTACATGTTGTCAATATGTTAAAATAATAATAAAAAGTAATAAAGCTGAGTAAATATGATCTTAAATAAATAAAAGCAATGTTTTTTTTTTTTTTTTTGTTATCGTTTCTTACTGTTTTAAAGTTAACTGTAAGAAAGTATAGAAAAACAAAGTAAAAAAACCGTTATTTATATTTTTCATTCAATTTTCAAGAAGCTTAATTACATCTTAAACTTAATATGGATGTATATTTTTAAAGAATTTTTTTTACTATTAAATATCATCTGATATCGAATAATATTCTCACGTTATAATTTTGTGAAGATTTTTTTATTCGACAAAGAGAATCACTATTAATATTTGAAATCCGTAATACCATTATAAAAAGTTGAACAATTTATATAATTATTTAAAAATATTTCAATGTCTTAATCTGAAATCATTTTGGAATCAGACTAAACAATCAACTAGCAGAGCCATTTGGCTAAAAACTCATAGTTCTTAATCAAATATAGTTGGGATCATGTAGTTTTCATAAACATCTTGAGAGGCAGTTATATTTTCACTAGAGCGTGTTAAGAATATCATTTAGATCAATGGCCTTCAACCTTTCACACATGCGGACCGGTAAAAATAAGGATAAGGTTCTGCCGACCAGCAAAAATAAGGATACGATTTCACAGACCAGCAGAAGTCTATAGATAAATTTTCTTAAAGATAAGCATAATTGTTATAATTGATCAAAACAACAATGATAAATATATAAGATAAAGTTATATATATATATGGAGTTTATATAATAAAAAAACTTTTTTTAAATTTTTTTTAGAAAAGTAATAAAAAATTTAATTCTTCCCCCCCTCCCCATAAACATCTGTGATAACTAGAAAAACAAATTAATTTATGAATGATTGATTAGATTTTGTTTTCGTTCTGTTTTTTTTTTTTAATTGGGTAAAAATGAGATGAAAAAATAAATAAAAATTGGCTATATTAATTAAAAGTTTAAACTCTTATTATTTATTATTACAAACTTTTTACTGCCTGTCTAACACGTGGACCTGCAGAAAAGTTCCATGGCCCAGCACCGCCACGGACCAAGGGTTGAAGAACACTGATTTAGATAAGTGTAGAGGTATAAAACATGATGGAATGAATTTTTGGAAGTCAAGAAATTGTAAATAAAGAAACAGTGCTTAAATGAAACTTTGTTAAAAGCAATGAAATTAATCATGGAGCGTAGATCCAATCATTGCTTTAAGTTGGCCGCAAATTTATACTTTCTATATAAAATATACAGCTGACTTCTAGTTACAATGTTAGGTAGTTTTAATTTTCTAAGTAAACCAAGATGGTGGCCCATATTTTTGATACAACTATGGTTTTAGGAGCCCCAAAAATTTTTACAAAAAAAAAAAAAAAAATACCTGTTATAAATGTCAAATAATTACATTTTATTTTTTATTACTGCTATTTTTTTAAAAAAGAAATTGTTGTGGAAAAATTAATTACAATATTTACATTTTATTATCTTTTTTTTTATGTGTCATAGCATCGGCTGGGATGCGAACCCGCTAACCCACCACAACTGCTTGTAAGGTATCTGTGCTGACCTCTCGACCACCAACGCTTGACATTACTTTTTTTTGGATTAACTTATTAAAAGAAAAATGAAAAAAAAAATATATAAATACAATATTTACACTTTGTTCATGTTGGCAGCATGCGATCATTTCATGTCCATTAAAGCAGACCTTTTGGGAGGGCAGGATCCCATACCTTTGGAAATAGTTCACTGCATCATTTCTATGAGAGGGGAGTCCCAAATTTTTATCATTTTAACAATTTACCAAACAAACTGCCCACAAAAACGTTTAGACACGCTGAATTGAAATAAAATATGACAAATTAAGAGCATTACGTCGCTTCCCACATTATAATATAAGTAAAAAAAAATTGAAATAAAGGTTCTTAATAAAATTTAACAAAATTTACCCCCCTTTTTAAATTTAACAATCAATTTATTAGCTTTGTTTTAATCAAAACTAAGGAGTGCCAACTTGGTTTACTTGAAAACATTCAAGTATTCAATTTTATTACAATTATTTTTAAATGCTAATATATCTTTAGCAGTAGCAACCACAGGAAAATCAGTAGGGTCATTGTAACTCCAAGAAAAAGATAAATGATATTACTACTGCTTCTTCTACTACTGCTGTGGCTACTATTACTACTACTAATAATAGATTAGAAATGAATTTTGCAATGATTATACAAACCAATTTATAAACTCTGAATATATCCATATAAACAACAAGTTAGTCAATTATTCTGTTCAGTTGATATTTTGTAATTTGAATTTCATTTGTAATAAAATTTTCTTTCTGAAAAACGTCAGTATCTTGTCTAACTGTGTAAACCCATTACATTAATTTTCAACACAACTGTCATATCTGACCCTGCCTTCAGAAGTGGACTATTCCAGATTCCGTGCCTGATTGGCTAGCACCCACTTGCTACCCAACAGGATTAAAACCTTCACTGGGGTTCGCGCACCGAATCCGTGTGTTTCCAGTAAGGTAGGGGATCTGCCTTTAAATAGTCAGCCTTTTGGAGGCAAAGCAGAGAGCAATTACTTCTGTTAACCTGAACAACAGAATGTACTCTTCATTAAACCTTTTGCCATCAGCAAAGATATTTATCTAGTCATTATCATGATGTCCATAGAGCTGACCCTAGGCAAGCTAACTACATAGCTGGAAGAGTCTTTTTACCAGAACTCATGACACAGGCTAATCATTAGCTGGAAGCGAGTTCCTTACTCTGCACAACTATCTCAGCATTGAAGCAAACAACTATATTTGTTCATTTGTTAATTAACATGTGTATATATTTTGTACTAATAAATTATACATATTTATTGCTGAATAGTTGTTTGTTTTGTATCTGTTGGTTTGGAAACAAACCTGCAAGCCTAACCAAACATAACAGATTTGGTGTAGTCGACAGGTCTGTTATAACAGATTTTGGTGCAGTCGCAGTGAAATTTTTCCCTCACGGCTGGAAAAATTATAAAATAAACTGAGCCAGCTATAACAGATTTGGCACAGTAACATAAATTTTTCCCTCATGGCTAGAAAAATTAGAATAAACTACACCAGTTTAAACAAATCTGGCGCAGTAACAGAGAAAAATTTTTTCCTCATGGTTGGAAAAATTGTATTATAAAATACACCCGTTTCGACAGATCTAAATGTGAAATAAATATGCGAGAGTGTATTTGTTTATTATTTTTTATTTTGGGAACCGTAATCTCATTACGGCGGTATTTTTTTTTAGAAAAATAACAACGTAAAACTGTTGAAAAAATTGACCGTAATCATAAAGGCGTGTCAAATTGGAGCATCAACCAATCACGAGAGCTTTACTCGAATGACAGTGTAAAAGCTCACTCTATTGGTTTAAAAACTTTGTTCAGTTAGTTACAATAACGTAACTATAAAAACAAGTACGAGTGGTTACTCAGCATAAACAAAAAAATGGCTAATACAATCGGCTCTATGGAATCTTTTGATCTGGCTCAACCTGAGAGCTGCCCAAATTATAAAGAGTGTTTGATTTTTTATCTACAGGCTAACAATATAAAAAAACCTGAGATAAAGTTAACTACCCTAATGACCACAATAGGTACGCAAACATACAAAATATTCAAGTCTCAATCTATGGCTGTAACCCCAGCTGAGCTGGATTTTGATAGTGTTGACAATTCTCACAGAATATTTTACTCCTAAACCCTTGACAATAATGCAGAGATACCATTTTAATCTCAGCATACAAGAATGGGGTGAAACAGCTAGAGAATTTGCAACATGAATCTGTATATTAGCCTTAAAGTTTGAGTTCAAAGACTTCATGAATGAAGCATTTCATGATCATTTTATTTGTGGCATAAACGATCACAATTTGAGGATGAAAATGTTAATGATTTCAGACCTAGATTTTGAGACAGTGGTAGCTCAAGCAAGACTAGCAGAAACAATAGCTAGTCAAGCTAACCCATTAAAAAAACTTATAAAGTATAAAGTGCAAAAAAATGAGCATAGCACTGGGTCATACATGCACTCAGTCAGCTTGGAGAACTCAGCATCATATAGTCTAAGACATTGTTATAGATGCAATGAGCACATGCACATGCATACAGAATGTCCATACCACAAAGCAACATGCACATTTTGCAGGTGTATAGGACATATAAAGGAAGCATGTCTGAAATTAAAAAGACAATCAGCCAAGTTGCCTGTATAAACCATACCAGAGATAACAAGTTTGGGTTTATACACACTGTCATAATAAATGATACACCAGTTAATATGGAACCTAACACAGGGTCAGCAGTGTCTATAGTTTCAATAAAAACTTGGAAAAAGCATAAATATAAGCTGCACCCTTGTAGTAAGTCAATTTCAGACTACCAAGGGAATAAAATCAAACTGTTGGGTCAAACAACAAGAAAAGTTATTTTGCCTAACAAAACTAGATGATTTAATAAGTCATGACTGGTTCAGTCACTTAGGGTTCAAAGTGACCAAAGTGAACCAACTCACAACATTATCAAAGTTAAAGTCTAATAAATCAAAAGCCTTTAACAAAACACTGACACCTGATGCCAAACTTCAACTAGCAGATAAAAACAAAATAAAATTCCAAATAGGAACAAAAGTACTATGTCATAAGTACTATGGGTCCACAAGATGGAGACCAGCAGTGGTGATGCAAATAAAGGGGCTCTACACTGTTGTGGTGCAAACAGAAGATAGACATGATCATCATCATCATCACAAACAACTAAGACTCAAACACACATCAGAAGCTAACAAAAGCAGTGGTCAACTTGGGAAGAGTACCTCAACCAGAGAAGATGAACAGCAAAATCAAGACAGCAGCAGACAACTAGAAACAAGCTCATCAAGTGAAGAAGATGAAGACAGGAACAGCAATCAACCGGAGAAATCTATCAAGCAGACAAAATGTTGCCCAGTGCATTTCGATGACTATGTCTTCCAGGGCTAATTTCAGCTAGGGGGAGGGATGTCATATCTGACCCTGCCTTCAGAAGTGGACTATTGCAGATTCCTTGAATGATTGGCTAGCACCCAGTTGCTACCCAACAGGGTTAAAACCTTCACTGGGGTTCACCGAATCCACATTTCCAGTAAGTTTGGGGATCTGCCTTTAAATAATCAGCTATTTGGAGGCAAGGCAGAGAGCAATTACTTTTGTTAACCTGAATGACAGAACGTGCTCTCCATTAAACCTTTTGACATCAGCAAAGGTATTTATCTAGTCATTATCACGATGTCCACACAGTGAGACAAGTCCACCTATGGACTGGAAACTGCTATGTCTGAACTAGAGCTGACTCGAGGCAAGATAACTACATAGCTGGAAGAGTCTTCTTACCAGAACTCACAACACAGGCTAATCATTAGCTGGAAGTGAGTTCCATACTCTGCACAACTATCACAGCATTGAAGCATATCAACTATATTTGTTCATTTGTTAACTAACATGTGTATATATTTTGTACTAATAAATTATACATATTTATTGCTGAATAGCTGTTCGTTTTGTATCTGTTGGTTTGGAAATGAACCTGCAAGCCTAACCGAACATAACAACAACCTTCCAATGAAAGCAATCAATGTTGCATTTATTTGACATATCTTTGAGATAGTATCATAATCTAAACAATATGACTGCATCTTCCATGTAAAGTATACTTTATTAGGAAGTTCATAAACATTCATTTATTTTATGAGTATGATTTTAAAACAGACTCATATGACATCCAGAATACTGCAGAAAGAATTTATTTGTCTTTTGATCATTTTTTATTTTCATAATTGTATTAAGCATCCTTAAATAATATCTTTATAATGCTTTGATGTTATGTCAGTAAACACATAAAGATGAATACTGTGATAATTCAATAGTTAATATATATATATATATGTTATGCTAGTTGTTTTTATAAAACAACCCATGAGATCGCACACATACACACAAAAACTTATCAACTGAAGCAATACCTTATTAAATTATTTTAGTAATAAATTTACTTCTATGATCGTTTAATTATTATCTTTTAGCAAAATATTATAAAGAAATCTCAGTAGGAGATAAATTCATTAGTAGCCATATTAAGTCATTCAATTCCCTCACTATAGTCATAGAATTGACCATCGTTAATTATATCATTTTTTATAGATCCGTGTCTGTTAAATTACATTTAAGAAATGAATTAGTGCTAACAACTATTGTCTATAATGAATCGGATGATGAGACTCTAGTTATGCATATGAAAAGCAAATCCAGTCAGTTTTATTATTAGATTTTGAAAAAGAAATTTGTTTGCAAGCTTACAAAAATTATAATTCTTGGTTGAACACCCAAAAAAGGGATTTTGATTGATTTGAGTCTTAAGTCATGAACTGTATCTTGACTTATTGATGAGTCCAGTGTGCTCAACAGCTACTTATGCACATTTTATAAGGTAACTTCTATTCTCACATCAGGTGTAGGACTATACAGAAGAATAAAAAGCCATTGAAAAGAAGTAGATGTGAGCATAATGGTCACATTTTTCATAATCGTATTTATTCAAAAATTTAATATGGAAACTGTTTCATCATAATGGGCATAATATTTAACGATGGATTATGGTAATACTATGCTATCTGAACAGTTTTCCAAAGTTATTATTTCTAAAAACAATTTCAATCTAATCTCAGTAAAAATCTGCCATATATCACATGACCTATATAGCTTGTATTACTAATATGTAATATATAAAGAGCCTGCTACTAGCTCTAAACAAGCTTATTTTTTTATATGATAAATGCTACAAGAGAAAATACATGAAGCCTTTTATCTATGATGGTCCCCATCCCCAGACTGGTTTCAAGCTATGGCTCTCATCAGTGAGGAGCTAGGACATAAGATTCAAAATATTAACTCAAGCCAAGAATTATCTAATATTAAAAAAAAGATCCAAATCTTCAGACACCTACATATCTTCAAACTCAGCTCTTTAACCAAAGAAACTATATGAGCCTGAACTAAATTCAGAGATCCCATATATTAGTAGGCTTAGCAATTTAATATAGCCAAAGCCCTGGAAAATAAATAACTCTAGAATCCAACGTTACTCCAAAATAGCATGTAGTAGAAATCTATTATTGCTTAACCAAATTCTAAGCAAGTGTCAAACAATAAGATATTAAAAAGATTAATTATTTTTTTATTAATTTAGTAGTTAATTATTGAAGACATTATGTAAAGATCACTTTAAAATATTAAATTAAGATTTTTTTTTCTTGTCCGTAATTCAGAAAATTTTAGTTCTTGGTTTACTATGCTAACCATTGAAATTAATGCTTAGGGTATGAGATAGTTACTTGTTTAGATGTAATTCTTAATCAGAAAGTAACGAACTTTCATTATTCGCTGTTTAATCATATTACTAAACTCATCGATACTATAGCGAGTATGCTGGACATTCCTTTAAAAATCTCTATCCTGCGTCTGGGTTTGAGAGTATCCTGCACTCGCTATACCATCGGTGAGTTGGTAAAATGATTAAACAGCACATGTCGAAAGCTGATTATCTTTTGAATAAGAATTACTATAGAAAACTGCGCTTGTAAATTTTGTTATTAAATTGATTGGATGTAATATATATATATGTTGTAAGATGTCTTTACATAACAGAACTTTTAATATCTTATTTTAAACTCATGCTGACAGTAGCATTTACATTTAACAATCAAAATCAAAACTTTTTTTTTATAAAAGAGAGAACAAACCTTTCTTTTTTATAAAATTTGTTAACATTTTTATTTATTAAATCAGATGACAAAATTATTGTTTACAACACTCTAAAGCTTCGGATTTCAATAAAACTTTTGTTTGAATTCCGGATGTCTACTTTTCTTGAAGTGAGAATAAATTTTATTACGATTTTATCTTCTGCTGGAAAAACTAAATGCTTTAATAAAAAATAAAACTCAGGCAATTTATTTTTTAAACTATAATATAAAGTTTATATAAAAGTGTAGAAAAGTGTGTCCAGTTAACATACTAACGGTCTGGTGTTAAAAATTCAGGGTGGATTAAGTTTACAATTTGTTTAATTTACAAATGAGTGTAAGACTTTTCTCTCCAGATAGAGAAGTCCATAGACACTTATTCGTTTATAAGTAATTTGTAAATGATTATCTAGTTATTATTAGATAAAGAGTGAAGGAATAGTTTGCCGAATGGATTAGAATACGATTGTAATAAGGTATGAAATTTTCCACTACAGTAAAGGAAATATACCCGTATTGGTAATGAAATTTTTTCTATGTTTATCTTATTCTGACATATATACTATCATCATCATTGTCAACCCTTATTTTTTCTCTGAAAGATGAATGTCTCTCCAAGTTTAATCCATCTTCTCCAATCTTTAGTTTCTCTTCTCATATCACTTGTGCACATTTTTTTTATCTCATCCATCCATTTCACATATGATCTCTTTCCATTTTTTTTATTTCATTCATCCATTTCACATATGGTCTCTTTCTGGGTCTTTTACAATTTATTGGAATCCAGTTTCGGATTTTAATTGTCGATCTATTATCATCTCGTCTAGCAATATGTCCTGCCCAACTCCACTTCAGTCTCTTAGTTCTTTCAATAATGTCAGTAACACCTGTTTGTTCTTTTATCCATATATTTTGTTTTCGATCTTCTCTTAATATTTTTAACATGCATCTTTCCATAATTTTTTGGGTGATCTGAAGTATTTGTACTGCTCTTTGGTTGAATGTCCTAGTCTCAAATTTATAACTATTTGTTTTATTAAAAACTTTGCTTTTCAAACACAGGTATATTTCTTTTTAATGTTAAGTTATTTCTACACACGTACACACACACACACACATATATATAGTGTAATACTAAGTAGAAATTTGGTAACTTCAATTTATATATAATTATATCATAATTAGCATTAGCTACTTATAAATAATGTAGACATTATAATTCCATAAAGCATAAACGGTAAAAAAAACAAAACAATTACAATACTGTATTTGAGATGAGTTTTACAGATGACTTTGAAACCATCACACTATGAAGCACAAATATTCCAGATATAAAAGACACTAGTCTATTATTCCATTAACGATTTTTAACTTCTGGAGCAAACATTTTTTTCTAAAATATTTCATCATATTTTTTCTCAACTATAACTTCTCAGTCAAGCGTTGTTAGCCGAGAGGTCATCGCAGCCACCTTGCAAGCAAGTAGTTGGCTGCAGACGGTTGTGGGTTCGCCTCCCGGACGATGCTATGACATATGAAAAAAACAACAACTATATCTGTGTTTGGGTGTATCAGTGTTATGAGATAGTGTGGAGAGTGGTGAGTCATGTGAAAGTCTGTGCTCATACCCTGTCTATTACATATATAGACACAGGTATATATAAGCCTGTGTATTTCATCTATATCTTCTCAATAAAAACGTGACTTTGCAGATTTTCAACAATGACATTGAGATAATTTTAAAATTATAAATGGTATTTGCCTCTCTCATATGTATTTAAATACACCATTAAACACTCTTTTATTATGAGTTAATGTTAATTGTTTGTTTCCCATGTGCAATATAACAATAATGTGATTTTATGATAGATGCTCAATGTCACATCTAACAAGGTGAAGAACATATTTAACACTTTGCACTTAAGAAGTCTGCCTTGGAAGAAATCATTGGTTGTGACAAATTTTAATTTTGGCTAGTTCTTGAATCATAAATCTTCAATTTATACAGTGATCAGTGCATTCTTTGCCATTTTTTGTTTACCAGTTTCTTAATTGTAAGTTGACAACTACTGACTACCTCATTTTAATTGGTACCTTAAATCCAAATCAAACAAAAAACAAATAATATAAGTTTTGATCAATTGACATTTAATTGATATTGTGAGAGGTCCATTCGTCTCCAGAACTTTTCTGTGAAAAAAATTTGAAGATATTACTTGATTTTATACGATAATATTTAATGCAATTTTAACTTTTATATATAAAAGTAGCTATATGGTAATCATCAAACAGATGCACACAGATAATTGACATTCATTTGCAAACTATATCATCTCAGGTGATGTTTAAAAATAACCAATAGAAAGCAACACTCAGATAATAAATGAAAATTTATTTTTATTTTTTGTGCGAGTGTTGACTTGATAATAGATTGCTAATATTTTGCTGGGATATTTTAAACATTGGTTTGAATAATGTAAAGTACTAATAATGATCTGACTCATGGAGTGTCTTTTATCAATGTCACAACATTACTTGAATTTATCCCTGATCAAAACTATATTCCTATTTTTAAACCACCCACTAAATTAATCCTTAGTTTGAAATTACTGTATTATAATTGGCTTATTATTAAACTGTTGTTCCACTCCTAAGAATTAGATTGAATTGAATACTTGTTTAACAATTGTTAAAGATTGAGTACAAGATAATGGGTGATTATTTTAATAAGTAAATGTATTCTTATTGATTTATCACTGTGTTTGTGAGTCAATTTATTTATATAAATTGAGTGCTTCTAACAATTTTAACTCTTCAGCAGACCTGAACACAAAATCATATTTAAACTAAAAATGCTTCAATTGCTTGGCTTTAAATTATTATTTTTAATTATCTTCAGTTTTCATTTGCTGGTTTTCCTTGCAAATACTCAACTTTTATTTTAATCTTAAAATGAAATCTATATACTTTCCATAAGTTGTTTATATATGTATGATCATTTTTGCAAAATATTTGTGAATCATTTGATTTTTGGTAAGTATATAAGAATTAGCTTTATTCAAGGGTATGTATTTTTTTAAAAAGTACAAGTCTAGAGAAGTGCAATAATAGAAAACAGGAAATTTATTCTTATATCTTCTCCTTTACTTTTTTGGCACTTCTTCATGTATTCAGATATATTAGTTTTTTTTATAAACTCCTCACATACATTCTAATGCAAATTTTTGTATAATTCCTCATTTATTTTTCTAACACTTTCAACTGTCCTGTCTTCATCAGAGCTGTAACATTTAAATATATAATCATATAAATTATTAATAAAAAAATAAGTATAGACAATAGAAATGAAGAAAAGAAGTTACATTAATAGGTATTAAAATTAAAAATAAAATATAAAGGTGATAGAGAAATATTAAAGGATAATGTAGAATGATAGATAAGATAGAAGAAATAAAAAATAAAAATAAAAAGGAAGTAGAACTAATAAAATAATAATTAGGAAATAAGAGAAGTAAAGATATAGTTAAAAACAAAATATGATTATGAATAATAATGTAAAATATGTATTTTTATATGTATATAAAATAATGTTTATATGATTATATGTTTAAATATTGTAGCTCTGATGAAGCCTGTAGGACAGTTGAAACTGTTAGAAAAATAAAGGAGGAATTATATAAAAATTTGCATTAGAGTGTATATGAGGTATATAAAAATAGGAAGTTGTGATTCACTGATAACAAATAATGCCTTCATAACCATTATAGCAATCACTTTTTTGTTATTTTTAAATAACTATAAGTGGAATTTAAAGTTCTAAGACATAATTTCTTTGCTTTAGGCATTCCTTACAAAATGTCATTTGGTATGAGAAATGAAGTCAAATAAATTTTTATTTTATCCCAAATACATTTTTATTGACAATCATGAAATAACAAAATCTATTGTTCTGATCATAAATTTCTCTTTATTATTTTTTTATATAAATTTGCAAAATTTAAATATTACATTTAAGCATGGCTTTCATTTATATGCATATATTTATAACAAATAATTAAAACAAATTGGGCATATAGTGCAGAATAAATGTTTGCTTATTAACAGTTTTAATCTGAATAATGGCAACATTGCACTATGTTAGCCGTTTTGGGGTATTATGGTGACTGTAATCATTATATCATCTCTACATTGTTTAAGCCTATATATAATCCTATATTATCATTAATAATTTTATTTTATTGCAGTTCTAATTTCAAAATTACTAACAGAAAAAAATCTGAAGATGTCAGCATTATATGGATCTTTTAGGCATTTTATGTAAATGGCATAAAACCTGCTTGTTTAGATGACAATAGAAATGTCAATTTCTGAGTGGCAGAGTATTTGACCAATAATAAAAAATGCACTATAATTTCCAGTAATTTGTTTATATAAAAGGCTATTTATGCAACATTTTTTGAAAATACGTATTTTAAACCAAAATACAATTAGATTTTATTTAAAATTATTTATTTCTAGGAAGGCAATTCTTTAAAGGTTACTTATGGCAAGGGGAAACTGTTTTCACTGGGTAAAATAAAATAACCTTTTATCAAAATGGTACATTTTTAATAATAATAAAATTTAATTTTACTTTTAAATTATTAGTTTTAATTATAACCTACCCAACATTTCTTTTGACTTTAAAAATGGAATTCAAATATCTATTTTTTATTAACTTTTTAAACAATTAAATTATATCCAATGATACCAAGCACCATTGTTATAGATAAAAACTCTGTTTATAAATTTATTTTCCTATTTTGAAAAGGTCAAATATTAACTTTTAGAATGTCTATCATTTGAAAACTTACATCTGTAATAAATAATGTTAAGATTATTAATATATAATATGGAAAAAAGGTTTAGTTGTAGAAACAAATTGTTCAGGTATGGAAAAATATGGACAAAAGTCTAACTAGGACCCATTCAAAATAAAACGGTATAGCTTGCACTTAAATAGATTAAAATAAAAATTCAGAAATTTAACATGAAGTGATCATCAATTTAGTAAGATGTAAGATTGGTGTTAATGCAATACTAGAGAGACAAAAATTATTAAGAAAAAATAAATTTACAGTTGATATTCCTAATCTTCAGAAATATTCTAATGAAATTAAATTAGAATTTGAAAATCATTTTCAAGTATTACTTGATTTTGAACATGATTCAGATTTGAATAAAATTAATAGGAAAATAACTAACACACTTTTAAAACCACAACAAAGATAGCTGGTAGAAAAAAAGGAACAAATGACCAATAAAATTTCTAATGAAACTAGATTACCAATGAAGTAAAGAAGAAATATAAAATATGCAAAAATGCTGTATTAAGAAGGATTGAATATCTCAAATTTTGTTAAATGGTGTGAAAAAGAATTGATAATGATATAAAAAAAGTATAATTATGAAATAGCAAGGAAAGCTGTAGAAGAGAATAAAAGTCTCAAGAATGTAAAACAACATTTTGTTGTTGATAGGAAACATATATGGAATAAGAAAAAAATGGAAGTATTACTAAAAAGAGAGATGATATCATTGAAATGGGTAAAAAAAGTTCTATTAAGAATTACATAGTAAGAAAGAACAAGTACCTCCTACATCTATTATATCTTTTGAATTGCCCAGGACTTTAAATGGATAAGTGAGACATGCAAATAAATTTATGAAGAAGGAGAAAACTCCAGGTAATGATAAAATTATAATCGATATATTAAAAGAAGCAGGTGAAGAAATAATTTTTTTGGCAAAGGTTTATATCAAATGTCTAAATGATAAAGATATACCAGATGATTAAAAGAATGCAGTATAAAAGATGATAAAGAAGATATTAGAAATTACAGATCTATCAACCTTTTATCAGTTTTATACAAAATTTTTATCAAAACAATTACAAATCATCTACAGAGAACATTGGATTTGAATCAATCAAAAGAACATGCTGGATTTAAAAGTGGTTTTAGTATATTATATCATATTGCATTGTGAGAAATTATAGTAAGGACCAATGAATATGAATTGACATTATGCTTTAGATTTGTAGATTATGAAAAAGCATTTGATTTTATAAGATTTTCTTCAGTGATTTAAACATTGGATCATCAAAGTAAAGACTCAGGATATTGTCATATTCTGAAGAATATTTATAAAAATGCAACAGCAACAATTAGATTACAGAATGATACTGGGAAAGTCAACATTGAGAAGGGTGCAAGACAGGGTGACTCCATATCTCCAAAACTTTTTACTGCAGGAAGTATTTTGTGAATTAAAATGGGAAACTAAAGAAGTAAAAGCAAATGGAGATTATTTAAGTCATTTAGATTTTGAAGTTGATATAGTTTTTTTTTTTTTTGCAAATAAAGTTCCAGAGCTTCAGGAAATGTTGCAAGAGTTACCAGATGAAAGTAAGAAAGTAGAACTAAAAGTAAATGTTAAAAAGAGTAAAGTAATGTTCAGTGGATTTTCTCAAAACATGAAAATAAATATTTATTATGATGAGTTTGAAGAAGTTAGCATCTACAAATACCTTGGTCAGATTATTACTGCAGATGGAAACATAATGGATGATATTAATCAAAGAATTAAACTTGATTGGATTGCTTTTGATAGAAATAACTTAACATTAAAAGGAAATATACATATGTGTTTGGAATGAAAGGTTTTTAATAAATGTGTTTTACCAGTTCTTACTTATGGATTTGAGACTTGGATCCTTAACAGACAAGTAATACAGAGACTTCAGACCCCGCAAAGAAGTATGGAGAGATGTACTATAGGAGTAACAAGAAATTGAAAATACAATATATGGGTAAGAGAACTAACAAGTGTTACTGCCATCAATGAAAGAATTAAAAGATTGGAGTTTGGCTGAACATATTGCTTAAAAAGATGATAATAGATGAACAATTAAAATCTTAAATTGAATTCCAATAGATTGTAAAAGACTTAGAAAGAAACCACATGTGAGATGGATGGATAAAATAGGAAAGTGTGCAGGGGTGATTTGGAGAAAAGAGACTAGAAATTGGAGAGTAGGGATTGAACTTGGAGAGACCTTCATCCTGCAGTGGATTGATAATGATTGATGATGATTACATTTATTAAATAACTGTTCCAATTAGAAGACCTCTTCTTTATAGCTATGATCTTTTTGTTTATGCCAAATATTACAATTTCTCCTTCCATTATAATCGTATTGAATATTTTAATTAAGGTTTACATTTATCCTATGAAGTGATTTAGTTAATTTAAGAATGCTATGACCTGAAAGGGGTTTAATATAAATATGCACAGTAATTTATATAACAATATTTATTAAGAAGAAAAATAAGGAATATAAAAAAATAATAATTCAAATAATCTCTATTTTTATCTTTGAGTGGAGTAGACATGTTTCTCCAAGGAGAAAATCAATTTACGAATGTGTACCTCCAATTCAAAAGTCTGTTTAAATACAAACATGCGAATCTAAATAACCAACGCACCTAGTCTTTTTGAAGTAATTATCTTCTAGCAATTTAAATGTCTTTTGGACAATAACTATTTTTGTATACAAAGAAAACTCTAAAAATCTCATTTGAGTATCATTTTCTTAACCATAATTCTATAACTTCACAATGCGGTCATGGCTAGATTTCTATTATTTGCTCTTTAGCGGTAAATAATTGCTTACGAGGTTAAATTATACTATTCATATCAATACAAAAATATAGTTTCATTCACGTAATCAAACTGAAAATAGATAAGTAGAATTTTCACCTTTCCAATACATACCAAAAAAAAATTAGTTTCAAACGAATTACTTTAAATCCAGACCATCATATAGTGAGCTGACTGACCATTGTCCACCTACCCATGACAGATTGACATCAGTCACAATCGAGACAGTTTTATTAAAATATAATATTGAATACAGAATAAAATAATAATTAATTATTAAAATTGTGCAAACATTATTTTTAAATTTAATCTTATAATATATATATATATAAATATAAATTTTTGTTTTTACTGAAGCATATTCTTTAACATATCCTCGGGTTGTCACGATAAATCACATTTCTTTTAATTCACGTTTTATTAGATGGAAAGTAAATTTCTTAAAAATTATTTATATTTTTATGAATTATTGATGTTCAACAGCATATTATTATGTTTTTATAATTATGTATATTTTTTCATAGTAATTCAAACTAGAAATATAAAACCATTAATAATATAAGACATTTAGAGTTTTTAGTGTAAATTTTAATAAATAAATTGAAGTTATTTGATATAAAACTAATATAACACAACAATAATACTCATATTCATGATTGCACGCACTCGCACACACACACATAATATTATACATGATACATTGGGATATTTCTATTATGTAGAATTAATTATTAGATGTTCTTAGATATTTAAAGTTTTCAAGGACATTCATTTGTTAATAATAGCTATATTAATTAATAGTCTAAAATACTGTGTGTTTATTACTAATCTTTCTTTTCAAACACATGAGCTTATTTTTTATAGCTTAATATTTAAAGATAATATTCCACGTGTAGAAAAAGGTAGGTTTGTGATACACATATTTTCTTAATAATTTTTATTAGTCATTCATTAACCTAGAGATTATCCAATAATGAATAATATTTCTGTAGTGTAATTTTTACTACACCATTACCATACAAAATAGGGATTGGTTTCTATCAGCTTTTAACACCACATGGGGTAATGTAATTATAAACATATGACAAAAGACCTCCAAAAGATTTATGATCCCCAAAATGCATATTTTGTGCTGAACCAGCACTCATCAATTGGTCCAGACTCCAATCATTTCTACATATCTTTATCAATGATCATGGTTGTACCTGGAATGATGGCAAATTACCATCACTTGTAAGTAAATAGATATTTCATATAATGTTACAGTGATATTATTAAAAAAAAAATGAAGTAATTTTTAATGTCCAAAAAATATAGAAGCAATTTCATATATTAAAGAGCATGAGATCATGAGATTTCAGAGATCAGCCAGCTAGATCAGAAGAGATCAGTTAAGTATAATTAAATAAATCCACCAGCATTATCAAAAAGTAAGTAGTCATAAGTAATACTCAAAACACCAACCATCCATCATCATAAATGATCCATCAAAAGATATCAATATAAATCAGTACAGTAAATGAACAGTAACTGGATTGGAAATGGATCTTTTAAAGACCAGGCTAACTCTTGAGCCATTGCAAGCTTGGGCAATTATTTAAACATTAATTTGGATGCACCACTTAAGTGCTCATCCATCAGAATACATAATATTAAAAAATCAGAAAAATATAATGCTGGATCATTAAAGCATGCTGATCATCATCAATGCTCTGGCCACTTAGTACCATTAATATACTGGCCATCTATAAACTTAATTTCTAATATACTAAACTAAATAAAATGTAGTGAAGGAGCTTTGAAGAATATAATCCCATGCACCAACCAGGATGATTATTGATCACCACTGGATGCCCCTTAAATACTAAATACACTCCCCATTCATATATTTACTCATTATACTCAAATCTAGTTTAGAAAACATACTCTATTACTGTTGTGGTCACCAAGAGATGATTGAATATAATTTTTAACAATTGAGTACAAGTTTTAAAAAATGATATTAAGATCTAGTATAAGGCTATGCATATCAATTAAGCTTTCTGATTTTGATTAACATACAATAATAACAAATTATCACATTGTGATTTACATATATGTGATTTACAATATTCAAGTTATTACACTATGATTTACATGATTAATACATTAGGTTTACTTAGAACCTATTAAGCACACAGGCATGTGGCTTAATATAAAATGAACATGTTTGAATTGACATTTAATAAAAAATGATTAAAATTTTACATATAAGTATCTACCTGACACACATTGGTATTTGCAATACAATTAACATACGTTTGTGCATGTAATTTCTGAACATATTTGACATGTCCTACAATAATACATGATTAAACTTTTAAGTTCTATTTTTAATAATACCTATGCTAGGTTTACTAAAACACATATATAGAATTGCCCAAATTATTAACAAATTTAATTTTATCAAACAATAAGTGACAATAATTTTTATAATTACTAATTCCATTTTGAATATGCACAAAATTTATATATATATATATATGTCTACCAATAAAAAAAAATCAGTTATCAAATTCTGTTACAGTTGTATTTTTATATTGGACTATTTCCATCATCTAATATGTGTGTTGAATGTCTTTAAAAAATTTAATTTTTTATTTACATATTCTAAATACATTCAACTGTTAGTCATATGACAGCAAACAGGTTATTATTTGGAATATTTAAATAAAAAATTGAATTTTTCTAAAGACATTCAACACACATATTAGATGATGGAAATAGTCCAATATAAAAACACAACTAGAACACCATCATCACAAACCTTCAGAAAAATTCTGTTACAGTTTCTTTTTTTAAAAAAAAGTATAGTCAATTTTTGACAGAAAAGTTCCTTTTTAATCAGGTAACTCTTAATTAATTATATTTCTTTTTTAAAAGAAATAGTCACTTTTATGACAGGTCACTTTTTGATTGTTGATTAATTAATTATTAATGCTTTTAAATTAATCTAAAAGATTTGCTTTTTTGATTTTAATTCAAACAAAATTATGATTGCATTATTTTAAAAAAATATATTTAAAAATAATATTCTTTTATATATGTCTCAGATCACAGGTTGCTTCTCTAAAAGATTTTTAAATATCTTTTAACTCTTAATTCTGACTCTTAGATTTTTTTAAAATCCAAGCAGAGCTATTATTTATTTGCATTATTCTTTTTTACAAAATATAGAGTTTAAACAATTTAAGACAGTGGTCTTCAACCTTTTCACACCTGCAGACCAGTAAAAGTAAAGATAAGATTTTGCGGACCAGCAGAAGTTTACAGATAAATTTTTATTGGGGGCAGGGAGGGGGTTTGAGAAATACGTTGTCAACACTGAAACAAAAGATAAACACCAAAGTTATTTTTTGTTTGTTTTTATTTTTAAAAAAAGGTAACAGAAATTGGTTTTAAAAATAAAAGTTTTAGTATTTTAATGGTATACAAATAAAGCCAAAAAAAAATATTGCCTTATAGGCCAAAAAAAAGTGGGCATATTTTTAAATAAAAAAAAAAGAAAACGAAACTTGAAAAAGTCAAAAGTTTTGATCTTACTAAATTTTGGGTGGTGGGTGTGAATTGAGAAATACTTTGCAAAAGTTAGAAACAGAACTTATTTTTTGGTTTTTATTTTTTAAAAAAGGTATAAAAATTGATTTCCAAAATAAAAAGTTAATGCCAAAAAAAAAATAGCCTTATAGCCAAAAAAAACCCACTAAAAATGAAATATTAAAAAAGAGAGTAGAAAAAATTTAAGAGATCAAAAAAAGTCACATTACATTTTATTGTTTTAACAACGCTGACAAGCAGCCATGATTGGCTATCAAAAGACAACTGAAGTTTGTGTAATAAAAAACTTTCTACCCTCCCTCCCATAAACATCTGTGATAAATAGAAAAACAAATTAATTTATGTATGATTGATTAGATTTTGTGGTATTTTTGTTCTGTTTTTTTTTTTTTTAATAAATGTGATGAAAAAATAAATAAAAATTGTTCATATTAACTCTCATAATGCATGACTCGTCTAAAAATGAGAAGATTTGACATCACTCTAAATCGGCTACTTTTTATCCCACGTATACATATAATATGTCATTCGAAAGAAAATCAAAAGTTCTGTAAGATGGTGCCCTCTTCAGATTTATTTTACAAGTAAAAAATCAATAAAAATGACCATATATGTCAAACAAAACCAAAGCACCGCCACCTCACCAACTTTTCTTGAATCTTATTGGCTGTCCCACTTCTGTCAGAAAGGGAAATGGCTGCCAAAAAGTAAAAAGTTACGTTCATTTTGATTTTTATTACGAAAATTATGCTCTTCCGATTCCAACATTTTAAACAATATTTGAATTGAATTACAAATTATTATTGATAAAATAATACTAAAAATCAAATTATTTTAGAAAAATAGTTAAGATATTACCAAGAATTATTTATTTATTGCTACATATTGATCGTAACGTTAAAGTGAAAAAAAAAGATTGCGTCAATGGTTGGTTGAATAGCGTTTACTTTTATTTCACCGCAATTGAATATTTTTTAAATTATAAATCAAATTTTATTTTTGAAAAAACTTTCGTTTGTTTCATAATCTGACAATTCAGTAATATACTTTTTACAAATGAAACTAATGTATTTATATTATTAAAAGTGATCTATTTTAACAATAGATTTTGTTAAAGTTGTGAGTTGGCCAATTACAAGTTTTGATTTTTAACTCATTCGGCCAATTAAATAATAATCGTTGAAAGGTTAATTAAAAGTTTAAAATATTATTTTGTTATTATAAACTTTCTTCCAGTCTAGCTGGACCGACAGACAACTTCTGCGGCCTGGTACCAGGCCATGGCCTGGTGGTTGAAGACCACTGATTTAAGATGATACTGTTCTATGTTATATATCTCACTTTTTAGAATGTAATTTTTAAAGAAAATTAATTATTTAAAACATTTCATGTTATATATGCAAAGCAATGTGGTTGTCAGTGGTTCCTTGCATAGTTATATAAACAGCAACATATGTGTACCAATTTCTTCAAGCTATTTCTTAGTCCATCAGAAAATTATAATCCAGGCTTGTTATCATCAGGGAAAAGTATAATTGAGGTAATTATCAGTATGGTCAGGTATGTTGGCATTCCATGAGCTCCCTTCTCTCTAGGGCTTGACAAGCTATCTTGGTTTGATAGATTTCATGCAAGCATCTGTCCTCAAAAAAATCTGTAGCTATGAATTTCAACATAAAAAGTGGGTCATTTTCCTCCATGTGAATTCAAACTCCATCTCCTGCTTTGACTTCATCTACATCTTCATGGTAGCTCTATCCAAGTCTTCTAGCTAATTCTGCAGCTAGCTAATTTGCTTTTCAAAAATATTATTAGCCAAGCCTTCTGGCCAGATCTTACAAAAACTACAAGCCAAACTGAACATATATTTTTATCATTCTTTTTTTATCTTGGTTGGGTCAAAACATAGTGATTGTTTTCAATCTGGCTAATCTTTTTGAAAATGAGTTTAAAGTTTTATCAAGGTGTGATATACATGTTTTTACTTAGATAGAGGTTTATCAATTAATTAAAAGATTTCAAAAATAGATATTTTTATAATTATCAGGAAACATACTTATTTTTAAATTTCAAAATCAGAGTTACAAACCATAATACTTATTAAACCTTTTAAAAATATTTATTTGATAATAAAATTCTGTTTTAAATTCAGAATTATTTAACTCTTTAAAATATTTATTTGATAATAAAATTCTGTTTGAAATTCAGAATTATTTAACTCTTTATAGGATTATTATTCTCAGTGAATGTAGAAAATATCTACTAAAAATTTATATCTGTTTACTTATACTTTTTCATTATATGTGTCTGTTTGTGCACAGACACTATATTATTGTGTGCCATATAACAGACCTATTAATATATATATATATATGAAAAGAAAGTTACTGTTAACACTAACTGAAATAATTATAGAAAATATACAAACCATTATACAATTACAAATATCCAGTAACGCCCTCTGTTTAAAGATCTATATCTCAATAATAGCAAACCTTAAAATGATACCACTTTAAGGTTGTATGCTAAACGATGTTAAATATTGAAATACAGACCTACTCAAACACAGAGCATGAAATTTTAAATAAGCAAACGATCTTACATTTTTGCTAATAAACTAACAAGTTTACAAAGTTATTAAAGACAAACTAAACATTAGATTTTAATCTTTAAATTCCTCCCAAACTATAAATGAAAAGAAAGTTACTGTTAACACTAACTGAAATAATTATAGAAAATATACAAACCATTATACAATTACAAATATCCAGTAACGCCCTCTGTTTAAAGATCTATATCTCAATAATAGCAAACCTTAAAATGATACCACTTTAAGGTTGTATGCTAAACGATGTTAAATATTGAAATACAGACCTACTCAAACACAGAGCATGAAATTTTAAATAAGCAAACAATCTTAAATTTTTGCTAATAAACTAACAAGTTTACAAAGTTATTAAAGACAAACTAAACATTAGATTTTAATCTTTAAATTCCTCCCAAACTATAAATGAAAAGAAAGTTACTGTTAACACTAACTGAAATAATTATAGAAAATATACAAACCATTATACAATTACAAATATCCAGTAATGCCCTCTGTTTAAAGATCTATATCTCAATAATAGCAAACCTTAAAATGATACCACTTTAAGGTTGTATGCTAAACGATGTTAAATATTGAAATACAGACCTACTCAAACACAGAGCATGAAATTTTAAATAAGCAAACGATCTTAAATTTTTGCTAATAAACTAACAAGTTTACAAAGTTATTAAAGACAAACTAAACATTAGATTTTAATCTTTAAATTCCTCCCAAACTATAAATGAAAAGAAAGTTACTGTTAACACTAACTGAAATAATTATAGAAAATATACAAACCATTATACAATTACAAATATCCAGTAACGCCCTCTGTTTAAAGATCTATATCTCAATAATAGCATACAACCTTAAAATGATATCACTTTAAGGTTGTATGCTAAACGATGTTAAATATTGAAATACAGACCTACTCAAACACAGAGCATGAAATTTTAAATAAGCAAACGATCTTAAATTTTTGCTAATAAACTAACAAGTTTACAAAGTTATTAAAGACAAACTAAACATTAGATTTTAATCTTTAAATTCCTCCCAAACTATAAATGAAAAGAAAGTTACTGTTAACACTAACTGAAATAATTATAGAAAATATACAAACCATTATACAATTACAAATATCCAGTAACGCCCTCTGTTTAAAGATCTATATCTCAATAATAGCAAACCTTAAAATGATACCACTTTAAGGTTGTATGCTAAACGATGTTAAATATTGAAATACAGACCTACTCAAACACAGAGCATGAAATTTTAAATAAGCAAACGATCTTAAATTTTAATAACTTTGTAAACTTGTTAGTTTATTAGCAAAAATTTAAGATCGTTTGCTTATTTAAAATTTCATGCTCTGTGTTTGAGTAGGTCTGTATTTCAATATTTAACATCGTTTAGCATACAACCTTAAAGTGGTATCATTTTAAGGTTTGCTATTATTGAGATATAGATCTTTAAACAGAGGGCGTTACTGGATATTTGTAATTGTATAATGGTTTGTATATTTTCTATAATTATTTCAGTTAGTGTTAACAGTAACTTTCTTTTCATTTATAGTTTGGGAGGAATTTAAAGATTAAAATCTAATGTTTAGTTTGTCTTTAATAACTTTGTAAACTTGTTAGTTTATTAGCAAAAATTTAAGATCGTTTGCTTATTTAAAATTTCATGCTCTGTGTTTGAGTAGGTCTGTATTTCAATATTTAACATCGTTTAGCATACAACCTTAAAGTGGTATCATTTTAAGGTTTGCTATTATTGAGATATAGATCTTTAAACAGAGGGCGTTACTGGATATTTGTAATTGTATAATGGTTTGTATATTTTCTATAATTATTTCAGTTAGTGTTAACAGTAACTTTCTTTTCATTTATAGTTTGGGAGGAATTTAAAGATTAAAATCTAATGTTTAGTTTGTCTTTAATAACTTTGTAAACTTGTTAGTTTATTAGCAAAAATTTAAGATCGTTTGCTTATTTAAAATTTCATGCTCTGTGTTTGAGTAGGTCTGTATTTCAATATTTAACATCGTTTAGCATACAACCTTAAAGTGGTATCATTTTAAGGTTTGCTATTATTGAGATATAGATCTTTAAACAGAGGGCGTTACTGGATATTTGTAATTGTATAATGGTTTGTATATTTTCTATAATTATTTCAGTTAGTGTTAACAGTAACTTTCTTTTCATTTATAGTTTGGGAGGAATTTAAAGATTAAAATCTAATGTTTAGTTTGTCTTTAATAACTTTGTAAACTTGTTAGTTTATTAGCAAAAATTTAAGATCGTTTGCTTATTTAAAATTTCATGCTCTGTGTTTGAGTAGGTCTGTATTTCAATATTTAACATCGTTTAGCATACAACCTTAAAGTGGTATCATTTTAAGGTTTGCTATTATTGAGATATAGATCTTTAAACAGAGGGCGTTACTGGATATTTGTAATTGTATAATGGTTTGTATATTTTCTATAATTATTTCAGTTAGTGTTAACAGTAACTTTCTTTTCATTTATAGTTTGGGAGGAATTTAAAGATTAAAATCTAATGTTTAGTTTGTCTTTAATAACTTTGTAAACTTGTTAGTTTATTAGCAAAAATTTAAGATCGTTTGCTTATTTAAAATTTCATGCTCTGTGTTTGAGTAGGTCTGTATTTTAATATTTAACATCGTTTAGCATACAACCTTAAAGTGGTATCATTTTAAGGTTTGCTATTATTGAGATATAGATCTTTAAACAGAGGGCGTTACTGGATATTTGTAATTGTATAATGGTTTGTATATTTTCTATAATTATTTCAGTTAGTGTTAACAGTAACTTTCTTTTCATTTATAGTTTGGGAGGAATTTAAAGATTAAAATCTAATGTTTAGTTTGTCTTTAATAACTTTGTAAACTTGTTAGTTTATTAGCAAAAATTTAAGATCGTTTGCTTATTTAAAATTTCATGCTCTGTGTTTGAGTAGGTCTGTATTTCAATATTTAACATCGTTTAGCATACAACCTTAAAGTGGTATCATTTTAAGGTTTGCTATTATTGAGATATAGATCTTTAAACAGAGGGCGTTACTGGATATTTGTAATTGTATAATGGTTTGTATATTTTATATATATATATATTGTGCCCTTTTGTATGGGTCACCATCTAATTTTGTGCTAATCTATTAAAAATTTTAAATTTAAGATATATTTGAATATGTGATGTTAATTTTGCTTATGGTAATATTTCAAAAGGTTTAATTAAAGTAATCTATGAGTATTTGATATGTGAAATTGTGCTGATATTGAGAGAGACATTTTAAATGATGATTATTATAATATATGGTTGGAAAAACTGGCCATAGTTAATACTGCATTAATATATTTAATAAGTAGGTATTTAAAGTCAAAAGTGTTTAAAAGACAAGTAAAATTAAATACATATGTTTATTGTTGATAAAATAATATTATAAGAGAATATAAATATTTTAATTATTGTAATACTTAAATAGAAGATTGATATTTGATTTTAATAATATCGAATAATTATTTTAAAATCTCTTATAATATCTTGTTTATTTAAAAAATATTTATTTTAAAAAAATGCAATTGTTAGTTTATTTTTAGACGATGACAAGCGTTTCTGGTGTTATAAAAAACAGATGTTAATTAGATATACACACACATGCTTGGAAGTTATCTAATAAAGTTGCAAAACTATTTTAAAATTATGTTGTAAAATTTATAAATAATACGTGAGTTATCACGAGATAAAATAAAGATAAATCAATGTAGAATATTAAATCTGATTTTTAAAAAATATTGCTTTAAATGTATAACGTATAAAAAGACTTAGTGTATTTTAAATAATCTTATAAAAGTTAAAATTATAATCAAGTCAGTAAGAATATTTTTAAAAAATGTTTAATAGATTTAAATAAACGATAAAGATTATTTTAGAAATTTGATAATGTAATAAATATTAAATATTAAATAAGTCATTATTTATTTTATTTTTGTGTTGTTGGTAAATATGTAAATAAGCCAGCAAAGTTGATTGTTTAAATGTACCAATCAAATGGGAAGTTTCTTCCGGTATAAAAGCTCAGTTCAATTGTTAGGAGAGGACTCTGTGATTGATTTTTCAAGTTAATTGTGTTATTAAAAATAGCTACGTAAATTTTGTAGACGCTTTTAAAATCATTTTTCAAAATTATAAGAGTGTCTTGTAAATAAGTTATAAAAGTTTTAAATGATAAATATGCAGTATTAAGTTAATTTTTCCCTATCAGTCGTCTCTATTGAGCTCAATTTACAAGCAAATGGTCATGGGAACATCATATATAGTGAAAATATATCGGAAACTTTATACTAAAAGTATGACAAACGCTGGATTAGTTCGGATAATTACGAGATGGAGAAAAGTAATATTTTGGACAGTATATAATTTTAAAAGCTAATTGCTATTGATTATTTAAAATAGATATTTTAAAGAATAAAATACTTCTTTATAAAGAAAGTATTTTGCAAGCTATAAATTTAAAGGTATATCTTAAGTAAAGATATTAAAAAATGAAAGTAGTTTTATAAATACTTGCCTTGTTAAGTCTTTATGTTTAAAAGACTGAATGTTGATAATTTTAAAGGCAAGTCAATTGAAATATAATTAGCTAAAAATCTTAATATAATAAAATTATTATATTGAAATAATTTAAACGCGGGTCGTTTATAGATAAAGAAGCTTATTCTTACCTGGATATTTTATTAAGAAATGCGCAAGTAATACGTGGACATCCCAATTAATTTAAAATAATTAAATGATAATTTTTCATAAATTATAAACTAATTCAAGAATAATAACCTTTAAATAATATTCTTTAAAGAACTGCATCCGGATCAGATAAACTATTTTAATTTTATTATATTTTTATAAAAGAACTGATTAACTTTTATTTTGGTTTTAAAAGAACGTTTTCGTTTTTCATAAACTTTTAAAAAAACACGTGATGGACCGGAAACAGGAAATGGTGTTCTAGTGAATATGTGCCTAGGATTAAAAAACTTTATGGTGAAAAGGAAACATCGCTGGAGTTATGTAATATAAATTCTGTTTTATTTATCTAACATAAAATTTAAATATTATTAATCTATTAAAATAAGATAGGTACATTTCTTAAAATAATAACTAAAAAATAATATAATGATTAATTGCATAAGTTTATTTTATAATTAATATAACACAGAATATTTTAAGAATGATCGTGAGTGTAAATGTGAATTATTTTATGAAGCTGTAATTCCGAAGAATATTGGAAGATGGACTATACATTAAATCATTATTGATGGTAAAAATTGTATAATAATAATAATTTTAATGTATTTAATATGTTTTCTTTAGATCAACCGAATGATATGTTATTGTTGAATGAATGTATGAATATTTTAAAAATACACACACATTATATTGGCAGTAACAGTTTTATTTAAATATGCATAATTTGAATTTATGATATAAATATGATACAACATTACATAAGAAGCTTAGAAATAATTATATGATTCTTTCTTAAATAAATTTTTATTTTTATTTTTATTATTATTATGTTGGAGTATTAGAATTATATTTATTATTCATATAAGTAATCATGTTATTTCAAGTTAGGAAGAGATCTCAAAGTCTATATTTTATTTTTATTTTATTGGATAAATTAAGTTAAGTTTTATGTAGAAGTTTATGTTTGAATTAAAGGTTTACTGAATATAGATGACGTAGTATAAATAATTTGGATAATTAGTATTTATTTAAAGTTGAAGGTTGTTTTTCCGGAATTTTAAATAAGTTTTAGAGGATGTTTTGTAGATAAAAGTTTATTAAGAAGGAGTAGAATAACACATAAAGTAAAGTAATAATTTCACACAGAAAAGAATCATAAAATTTATCTAATATAGTGCTTTATGAATTTGAAATTGATGAATAATTTAAATATTATTATTTTAACAGTACATATATGTAATGCATATTTAACAAAACATGTAGCATGAATTGCAATAAGTGAAATATAAAATTATAATCAATTCTTTGTTATTAAATTGTAAGGATACATTAGTTTCTATATTATGCTATTCAAGTAATGCTAATAGTAAAGTGAACACATACTAGTATATGATGAAATAAGTAACAATAATATTTAAGTGATGTAGCAATTTAATTAGTAAAGTTTAATTGTTTACATATGCTATATAAACATTGTTTACATAAATTTTTCTGTGTAATAATTAAAGTTCACTGATATTTGTTTAAAGTCTAAGTTTTGAAAACATACTTCAATGTTATTAGTACAGCATTTTAAAGAATGTATAATTACTTATTAGGAGTATGAATTAATAACAGTGTAAACATATTGTATTATTATTTTCTTATTTTATTTTCTTTGTTTTCATAATTTTGAACTGTAAATATTGTAAATAAATTCTTAGTTGAAGTTAATGTAAATAAATTTGTTTAATTCATTTTAAAAGTGTGTCGAGTTCATTATTTTGCACCACAGCATTTGACAACAGATAATTTGAACAAACATAATATTTGCACAATATGAATTTATTATTATTATTTAGAAATAAACACAATATTTTCCTGATTATCATTTATGAGAATTGATTGACATTATTACATCATATTACAATGGTCATAGAGTAATTATAATGCATAATATAAGAATACAATATTATTTATTGCCACAGATTATTAAATTATAAGATTTTGATCTTTTCCAAAATTAAAGATACCATATAAAATAAAAGATATACATATGATTATTTATTTAATGAGTGATGATATAACAGAAATAGATAAGATTAAGTTATAATCTAAGACTAGTATTGTATATTATTATTAGAATAAGTTAGGTGTATTTAGGTTTGATATAAAATCCATCATACTTATTTACATGAATTATTATTACCTTAAAATTATTAGAAGAGCCTGAGATTATTTAATTATATTTTCTTCATAAAAGTTAAGATTTATTTATTTATTACATTTAAAGATAGTTTATTTTATTTAAAGCCATAAGAATGCTACAGATGTAGTAGTAAGTTAATAAGGAGGTAATAGTATTCTTATGCCATTGAGACAATGTCTTGGGAGATATTGACTCAATGTAAATCTACTTATTGCTTTGTAACTTTACTTCATAGTCTCATGATTTTAATAAATACTTATTTAATTAGTACATACTATAGAAATATATTGATTTTGATAATTAATAATAAATTTAATTCGAATATGATAATATAAAAGTATATTAAAGATAGATATGCAAATTTTAATTAAGCATTACAATTTAATTGAGCTAGTTGTATTTCAAACTATATTATACATCGAGAAGTAAGGGTACAATATATATATATATAATAAATTATTATATTAATTGATGTGTCAAATATGCTGCCATCACAACTTTGACACAAATCACTTAATGAAATTATATTAATAATGTTTATTAGCCATTCATTAGGCTAAAAAATATCAAATAATGAATAATATTTCTGTAGTGTGATTTCACTACACTCTCACACAGAGTAAGGACTGGTTTCTATCCAATTTTAATGTTTATGATTACATCCCTCTTCATGGTGTTAAAAGTAGATAGAAACCAGTCCCTATCTTGCATGAGAGTAGTTTAATGAAGTTTACCTTACAGAAATATTATTTTTTATTGAATAATGTCTAGACTAATGAATGACTAACAAAAATTATTAATATACTTTCATTTAGTAATTTGTGTCAATGTTGTGAGGACAGTATTTTTGACTTATCAATTAATCTGTAGTAATGTGGTGTGTGTGTATATATATATATATATATATATATATATATATATATATATATATATATATATATATATATATATATATATATATATATATATATATATTGAACTTGATAAAGATATGTGTAAGAGATTTTAATCTGGGACAACTTATGAGTGCTGGTACAGCATGAAATGTTTATCTTGAGGATCATAGATTTTTTGACATATCTTTCATCATATGTTTATGATTATATTCCTCCACAAGGTGTCAAAGGCAAATGGAAAACAGTCCCTCCCTTGCGTGAGAGTGGTGTAGTGAAAATTACACTACAGAAATATTATACATTATGTGTTTTTCTGGTTCTTACTTATGTATCTGAGACTTACAGAAGAACTATGCAAAGATTTCAAATGATTCAATGAAGTATGGTGAGATCGTTCAGGGATTAAAAGAAAGGATCAAAAATAAAATACTTAAGTGAAAAAACAAATCGGTGTTACTGATATTACTGAAAGAATTAAGAGAAGCAGAGCTAGACTGAAACTTTCTAGAAGAGATGGTAATAAATAAATAATCAAAATGTTATATTGGATTCCAAAAGATTATAAAATATTTAGAAGAAAACACATGTGAAATGGATGGATGAAGTAAGGAAATGTGCTGAATTGATGTAGAGAAGAGAAGCTAAAAATAAGAGAAACTGGATCAAAATTAGAGATTTTTATTTTGCAGTAGATTGACAATGATTGAAAGTGATGATGATGATTAGTAACAGTTGAATGCATTTGTAAAGTTTGAATTTTTCTAGGAACGTTTAGCAAGTAATTGTAGTTTATGGAAACAGGCCAACGCAATTTTTTACATACACACATATGCATATACAACATGTTAAATGCGCCACAATGCCTAGTTTTTGCAATCCACTCATATTTGTATCAAAAATATGCTCTCCAAGTAGTACAAAAAGGCCTTATATAGCAACATTATTGGGAAGAAGGATTTTTACATAAGTCTTTCACGCATATATTTCTATATAATGCGTACAAATGAAAAAATCAAAATGTCAGCATAGAAGGGTTATTTATTAAAAAGGAAAAGCTGAGATTGAGTTTTGTTATTTATTTCTGTAGGCACGTGGTCGTAGTTTTAATTTCAGTTTACAACTTTACTTAACATGATTCAATTACTGTGGGTTTAAAGAATCAAAACGATTCTTTTCAAAGTCCCTAAGCGCTCAACACAATAAAACCATTTGCACTTGAATCAAACTACATTTGATAGAGAAGGAGATTATTTGAAAGTAAATTAAGTAATTGTAAATACAGTACAAAAAACATTTAAATTTTATTCTTAAACTTTCTCTTTTATTGTTATTGTTAGATAAATATGTATTCATACAAAATTCCGCTAACGTTTCTCATTTTTTGAAAAGCATTTAGCCATTTTTCAAAGCGAAACGGATTTAGACAAAAAGCTGCCTTGTCAAGTACCAAATCCATGATATCTCATAATGACAATCACTAACATATATGGATGTGTGTGTGCATGTAGCGTTTTATTAATTAATTACACATTACTTAATTATAACGTCATCATTTTCAACATTATCAATCTACTACAGAATGATGGTTTGTTCACGTTAAATTTAGTTTCGTCGGTTCATAACATTTCTTTTTCACACCATATTAGCAAATTTTTTAATTTTATCCATTTACCTTGTTATATGTTCCCCCCGTTCTAAATTTGTTACAATCTTTTGTAATTCCAATTTAAAACTTCAACTGTCAATCTACTATTATTTTTTGGTAGTATAATTGACAAAACATATTCCAGAGAAGAAAGATCACAGCACCATCTGTTTTGTGAAATCAAAATAATAGAGAAAAAAAATGCCAGGAAGTCTATACATCTTTTGTATATAGTCATTAAAAAGATTTATGCCTGCAACCATTTGAAGACTGTGTTTGTTTCAACTCCAAAGAAAAAAGTAAAAGTCCAAGTGTGGAAAGCACTCTAAAAATGAGTTTTGCAAAACTATACAATCCAATTTGTAAATCACATGTTCCCACACAAAACATGCTGCCCAATTTATTTTATTCTCTGCCATATCTTCCCATTTGAAACAATCAAAATCATACTTCATTAAAATATTTTGACATTTTTACAACCTAGATTGAGTATACTTCTCACTAAAAATAATACTTAAGTTCACCATAAAATGCCTTTTTAAGACGTTTTGCATTGTTTATTAATTTTGCATACCCAATCCAATGAAGGTATGATTTTCCACTAGTGAATTCTATAGTATCATATTTAATAAACTGAATATGATATTATTGGTTTATGATCTTGCATTGTATTTTTAAAATGTTACTGAATATTCTTAAATTAAACATTTCTACTGCCTTTATCTAATATCAACAGGGTATCCACATCTCACTTCCATTCAATGAATAAGGTAAAATAACAGTTCTAAAACCATGTTAACTTATTTGCAGTAGTTATTTTCCTGTAATAAAATACCTTGGTCAGATTATTAATACAGATGGAAACATAATGGATGAAATTAATCACAAAAATAAACTTAGTTGCACTGCTGTTGGTAGAAATAACTTAAGGAAATATGCCTATGTGTTTGAAAAGGAAGGTTTTTAATAAATGTGTTTTTCCAGTTCTTAATTATAGATCTAAGACTTGGACACTTAATAGAAGAGCAATACAGAGACTTCAGACTACTCAAAGAAGTATGGAGAGATGCAAGTTGGGAGTAACAAGAAGAGATTGAAAACGCAGGTGTTACTGACCTCATTGAAAAAATTAAAAGACTGAAGTGGAGTTGGGCTGGACATATTACTAGAAGAGTTGATAATAGATGGACAACTGAAAATTTAAACAGGAGACCACATATGAGATGGATGGATGAAATAAGAAAGTGTGCAGGAGTGATGTGGAGAAGACAAGCTAAAAATAAGAGGAGAAGGATTGAACTTGAAGAGACCTTCACTCTGCAGGGAATTGATAATGGTTGATGATGATGATGATATTTTTAAGAATAGTAGTAGCACATTGAACTCTTTATTGCATTGCAAAATATAAGACATTCTTTCTATTTATAAAACTAACAGGATATTTAAATTGGCTTACATTTTTTTAGTAAAGCAGTTAAAAATTTATCTAACATTAAATAAATAAAAATAAAATAAAGGAAATCAAAGGGTTCAAGCAGAAATATTACTCATTGCTTACATCACATAAAATATATATTACTGTACATAAAAAGAAGAAAAAAGACATAATAAGCAAAATAAAGAGAAAAATGGAGGATGAGAAAAAAAAAGATAAGCAGCAGAAGAAAAAGAAGATAATAATTTAAATAATATGTATCCCAAAAATTAATAGACAAATGTAAAATATGGGATTGAAAGAAAATATGAATTATTGGACAAATCCAGCAGATATAATATTGTAAAAGAGATGTGGTTTGGAAACGATGAGACTATATGTATCTTGTCACAAAGACTATCCAAACATTTAACAATCATTGTTGGTATATATAACAGTCAACTAAATTGTAAGCTTGTAACAGTAGCAAACTCAGTAAAGAATAGGTTTGGCATATTAAATATTATGGGCATGATTTTAATAATTGCACAAACACACCTGCATATCTATTTTATATGTTAAAGATCAGATTTCTCTATTAATAATAATTTCATCCACTATGTAACATGTGCATGCATTAATTAAAATATTAACCCCAAAATTAATACCATTTTGTTTTGATTTGATTTATTAATTACTTTTAATAAACTTATTTAAGTTATACATCTGTTTCATGACTGTTTACTCACAATCCAAATCTGAACTCCAATTTTATTTTATATGTATGACTATGCATGATTTAGTTAAGTAACTAGTATGTTACGTAGTTTATTTTAAACCTTTAGTTAAATTGCTAATTCCGCTTGAGTCTCATGCTTTTCCCTGTTCGGAGCTGTCTTGCAAAAAAAATGAAACCCATGTGTAACCTCAGAAATGTAATTCATAAGGTGTTAAATCATGGAGCACTAGCAAATGAGCTGAGGTTTGGTCAGATTTGAGATCTCACCATCTCATTTTGGTCAGCTTTGGTATATTTTGCAGATTATGCTACATGAATGTACAAATTTGACTATTACAATGTTGCTTAGGAAATATACTTTGATATGATTTTCTAATCTTACAATTTTTTCACTGATATATGCATTATAAGAATTGTAGTTCTTGTCTGTATTTTTATGACCATCTAAAATTGCTCAGAAAATAGATAATGAATTGGTGTAGTTCAGAATAACAATACATAATCTATATTATCTATATATTTATTAATGAAAAAAAGATAAAAAAATATTTAAAAAATAATTGAATTGTATAGGACAATGAATTTTAAAAAAAGGATCTACCTTCAAAACAATTTCTTCTTTCTATCTTGACATATACAAATAATTTAAAAACAAAAATTATGTGAGTATATTCTTTTGAATATGCATTAAAAAATTTAGAAACTCATAGTGTAGAGGTGCAAATACCATAGTAACTCAAATTTTAAAAACAAAATTCAGAATTTTATTATCAAAGCATAAACTTCAATAACACAAGAAGTACTAAGCCAATAAACATCACATGACCACCATCTCTTATGCTTGTGTATAACTGTTGTTAAAACAGGCAAAACTGAGTAGGCACTAGATGGGGATTTTATGCACAAGCCTTCTGGCATCCATTTATTACTCTAGCTTGTTGTGTGTGGCAATATATATATATAGTGAGTTTTGCCTGTTTTAACACAAGATGTAATTGAAATCATAATAACAAGAGTTTAACATATAATAAGAATGAAATTTATTAATAAAAATACATTTATGCAATAATTTTCTAAAAACAAAAATTATATTTCTTGGAAGTAGATTTTTTTTTTACATTAAAAAAATATATTTGAAATTTATTTTGATGTAAAATATACGTTCAGATTTTGAATATTAATAATGTGAAATGTCACAATATATCATTCAATTGTCTGTGCTGTCTAACAAATTTTTGTTGGACACATGATAAACTAGTGTAGTTATAATTATACTGGTAATTCACTGTGCTACGATAATGTAAATGCAAATTTTTATGACTAAAAAACCCTTTTCTTTAAAACAGTCAACAATTTCAAGGGAGCAAAGGAATACTTAATTTCTATCATCATCATCATCAACCATTATCAATCCATTGCAGGATGAAGGTCTCTCCAAGTTTAATCCATCTTCTCCGATCTTTAGCTTCTCTTCTCCACAACACCCCTGCACATTTTCTTATTTCATCCATCCATCTTACATGTGGTCTCTTTCTGGGTCTTTTACAATCTCTTGGAATCCAGTTTAAAATTTCAATTGTCCATCTATTATCATCTATTCTAGCAATATGTCCATCCCAACTCCATTTCAATCTTTTAATTTTTTCAATAAGGTCAGTAACACCTGTTTGTTGTCTTACCCATACATTGTGTTTTCGATCTCTTCTTGTTACTCCCAACATACATCTCTCCATACCCCTTTGAGTGGTCTGAAGTCTCTGTATTGCTCTTCTATTAAGTGTCCAAGTCTCAGACCCATAAGTAAGAACTGGTAAAACACATTTGTTAAAAACCATCCTTTTCAAACACATAGGCATATTTCCTTTTAGTATCAAGTTATTTCTACCAAAAGCACTCCAAGCAAGTTTAATTCTATGATTAATTTCTTCCATTATGTTTCCATCTGTATTAATAATCTGACCAAGGTATTTGTAACTGTTAACTTCTTCTAATTCTTCATAATCAATCTTTATTTTCATATTTTGAGCAAATCGATTAAACATTACTTTAGTCTTTTTAACATTTATCTTTAGTCCTACTTTTCTACTTTCATCTGCTAACTCCTGCAACATTTTCTGCAGCTCTGAAGCATTATTTGCAAAAACAACTACATCATCTGCAAAATCTAAATGACTTAAATACTCTCCATTTACTTTCACTCCTTTAGTTTCCCATTTTAATCCACAAAATACTTCTTGCAGCACTGCTGTAAAGAGTTTTGGAGATATGGAGTCACCTTGTCTTACACCTTTCTCAATGTTGATTTTTCCAGTATCATTATGTAATCTAATTGTTGCTGTTGCATTTTTATAAATATTCTTTAAAATATGACAATATCCTGGATCTATACCTTGATGATCCAATGCTTTAATCACTGAAGAAATGTGTATAGAATCGAATGCCTTTTCATAATCTACAAATCCAAAACATAATGACAACTCATATTCATTTGTCCTTTCTATGACTTCTCTCAATACCTGGATATGATCTGTTGTACTAAAACCACTTTTAAATCCAGCTTGTTCTCTTGGTTGGTGGAAATCCAAAGTTCTCTGCAGACGAGTTGTAATTATCTTGGTAAATTTTTTATATAAAACTGATAAAAGGCTGATAGGTCTGTAATTTCTAATATCTTCTTTATCACCTTTTTTAAATATTAATATTATTACTGCATTCTTCCAATCTTCTGGTACATCTTTATCATTTAGGCATTTGGTATATAACTTTGCTAAAATTGTTTCTATTTCTTCACCTGCTTCTTTTAATATATCAATTATAATTCCATCATTTCCTGGAGCCTTTCCTTTCTTCATACACTTAATTGCATGTCTCACTTCTTCATTTAAAATTCTGGGCAATTCGGAAGATGTAATAGATATAGGAGGTACTTGTTCTTTATTACTATATAATTCTTGATGAAAATCTTCTACCAATTTCATGATGTCATCTCTCTTTTTAGTAATAATTCCATCTTTTTTTCTTATTGCAGATATAAATTTCCTACCAATACCAAAATGTTGTTTAACATTTTTGAGACTTTTATTTTCTTCTACAGCTTTCCTTGCTATTTCACAGTTATACTTTCTTATATCATTTTCAACTCTTTTCCGTACCATTTTACAAAATTCGAGATATTCAATTCTTTTTAATACATCATTTTTGTATATCTTCATATTCCTTCTTTTCTTTATAAATTCTCTAGTCTCAGTAGAAATTTTATTAGTCAATTGCTGCTTTTTTCTACCAGCTATGTTTGTTGCAGTTTTTAAAATTTTATCAGTTATTTTCATATTAATTTCATTCAAATCTGAATCATGTTCAAAATCTCCTAACACTTGAAACCTATTTGTAAGTTCTAATTTAAATTCATTAGAATGTTTCTGAAGATTAGGAATATCAACTGTAAATATTGTTTTTCTTAATAATTTTGTCTCTCTAGTTTTACATTAACATGTAACTTACACCTTACTAACCGATGATCACTTCCTGTGTTAAATTTATTAAGAACATTACAATCTTGAAATATGTATTTTCTGTTAGTCAAAATATAATCCAATTCTGCTGTACCTTCATTTGGATGCTTCCATGTCCATTTCCTTTTAATATTTTTCTCAAAAATGAATTCATAATATAAAGTTTTTCTTTTTCTGCAAACTCCACAAGTCTATGTCCTCTCTCATTTCTATTACCATAACCAAAATTACCTACAGCAATTTCATCTTTCATTTGTCTACCAATTCTAGCATTAAAATCTCCCATAACAATTTTAAAATGTGGTTTACTCTGATCAAAAGCCTTTTGTACATCCATATAAAAATCTTCTACTACTTCATCACTATGAGAACTTGTTGGGGCATAAACCTGAATTATCTGCATTTGGTATCTGCTATTAAGTTGTATAACTAATCTTGCCACTCTTTCCGATACACCATCAATCTCCACAATATTGTTCTTCCACTTTTTATTTATAATGAATCCTACTCCACTTGTATTTCCAATATGTGTGCCTTTATAATAGAGTATATGTCCACTTTTTAAATCAATTGTTTCTTCTCCTTTTCTTCTAACTTCACAAAGTCTAATAATGTCCCATTTAATATAAGACAGTTCTTCTTCTAATTCTTGCAATCTTCCTTCACTTGAAAGTGATCTGCAGTTGTAAGTACCTAAATAAAAAGTCATTATCAAATGGCAGCCTGGGTCCACAATCAGGGGATTCTTAGCACCCTCCGCCTTCGGCCACCAACCGCTGCCTTGGTTGGTGACTTTACAGCCTCCTGGGAATAAGGGCCATGCTTTATTTTTGTCTGTCATAATTGTATATATGTATTGGAAAAATATTTATCATTTGCACAAACATTCATTCTGCCTTATCAGGCACTGAGAAGAAAGACCATGGTGTTTCTTGATCTTAAACTCAGAGGTAAAAAGCCAATAAACTCACCATGCTGGCTAATGCATGTTGGTGAGCAGCCCATCCATGTTCGTATACTATATGAATAATCACATAGTAATAACAGCTGCAATGACAAGAACGTATGGAGTGGACATTAGGAATTTGCCCTGCTCGGTTCCTTTAAGGCCTCCAAGAGGATACACACATATATAAACCAAATAAACTAATGTTAAATTAGTGATATTATACAAGCTAATTATTCCATAACTAAGTTTAAATCATACCAGTCACTAAATCCACATGTACTAATCTCATCAATGTTGCCAACAATTTCTAGCAAAGCAATTATCACAAGATAATCATACCCCCCCCCCCATATAATGAACAAAGCTCTTTACTTATAGTGAGAGTATTAATTAACATTGACTAATGTTTAAAGCAATTATGTATGGTTGTTTACAACTCTCTTTTAAAACTAATTTCACATGCCGTTTAAATATATAGTGCATCTTTCATCTTAGTTTAATCTTATCATAAACATCCATAAGCCAGAAGTCAGATCAGTGTTTCTCACTAAGAACGCATTTTGTAACATCCACTTCATTTTTTCAAAGAACCTAAAATATACATAGCACATTTATAATATAATTCCTTATACTGTGTTAGATATACTTAAAATAACCTTCTATGTATATATTTAGATATATTTCAAACTTCTATTCCATCATATACATTTCTTAAATATATGAATCAAGACATATAAAAAAACAAATGAACCCACAAACGTACACATTATGCCAAAGCAGCAATCATTAGTTGATCAAAATCACAATTTCTTACACATATCTTCATTATTTATTTAGTATTATATATTATAGATAGCAAATTATTATTGTTTGATTACAAATAACAAACTTTCTGCAATCCTAAGACCAATTACTTTATGCAAATATATTAACAATTATTATTAATTATTTATTAAGCTAGAGATTATTTCCAGTCCAAATATATACTTTAAGTTTCACTCAATGAAACAGTATACTAGTAGTGTTATAAAGATATTAACACCTTAGTCTCCCTGCCCAATTCACTACACCATTCTTATGCAAAATGAAGGGGTGTACAATCCATTGCACTGTAACATATATATATATTTCAAATTTTTGTTTTATAATTGCATCTTTCACTTTAACCCACTCCTATCACAACCATCCATCAGTCCAGAAATCATAAAATCTCTCTCATTATGGAAACACTGTGACACTTTTTCAAGTGACCAAGATATATATATATATAGCATAATATATATATATATATCTTGGTCATATAGTAGCATAAAAAATATATATATATATATATATTACATTTGGATGCTACTAAATGGTTTTGCAGCCTGATGAATACTATTTATAAGCTATGAAATCATTATTGTGGAGAACCTGATTAATATTTTTTTTTAGTCTGACATCAATATTGAATATGTGTTAAATTTATTGGCTGGTGCAGTTTAAACTTTTGGTTAACAAATAATTTGTTTATATATACATAAATTATTCCAATAAAAATATAACTGGTTCTTCAAGCTACATGTACTACAACCTCTGAATCAACACGTGTTATAGAGAATCATAATTTAATTATTTGCCACTTAAATAATAAAGATGTAGCATGCTTTGTATCTTTATTAAAAACTCATTCCATGGCAAGCTTTTAATTCTGGAAATAATCAAAAATCAGCTGAACCTAAATCAGAAGTATACGGTGGTTACTCAAGCATAATGAACTTTTTTTGTTCAAAAAGTCATATATATTATAACCTTTGCACTGTGGGTCAGTGGGTTATTATTTATCAATGACCAAGAGCTTTGTTCATGGTATTTTGATCACTTACACAGAATTTTATCCCACAAAAAACTCAAAACATCCAAATAGCAGCCAGCATTTGCCATAAGATCTTCAGAAAGAATTCATGGTGAATAAGGTTTTAAAATGGGGAAAAAAACAGTGAGCAATGCTTTCTTCATCTCTTTTGCATATATATATATATGATTTTGTCTTGTGATCTACATTCTCTACTCTGGAACTTGATTAAAGACTCCTATTGGAAATCTCTTATCTTATTTAATGTTATGATGTTTGACAAAAATTTCTGATCTGTAGTTGCAATCTTTTGCATGACTCTCAAAGTTCCTCTCTGACATCTTTTCTGTCTATTGTCAGCAAATGAGACCCAAAACACAAGCACTAGTGTTTCAAATATGTTAAAATATGATGAAGAGAGATTTTGGAAGTGATAATGAGTTCCTAAATAAATCTGACAGACATACAGTGATCAGTTTAATGAATTTTGGCAACTTTTTGCATGTTTCATTCCAGTTGTTTTTTATGTGTCTGACTGTGGAAGTCTTCAATGATCTCTATGCCATCACAAAACCTGGTAAACCAGCTGAAAATTTCCTTGTGACTCAAAGTTTCACTAATACAAATAGTTTAAATTATTTCAAAGATTTCAGTAACAGTTTTACCTTATTCAAAACAAAATTTAATATTAATATGTTCTTCCATCATGAGTTTTCTATAAAAGTATGAAACTCGCTTTCACATTTAATATCACAACTCATGATTTAGATATTCTAGTACCTTAAAATTATTGTGACAAATAGTTAAATTATATCTTTATATAATAAAAGCATTGATTTAGAGAATATGCTGCAAGCTGTTTGGGGAGAGAATCAATCACTTTTTCACTAGACTCTACTGTGAATATACACAAAATATCTATTTGAAGAAACTTAGAAATGTACAGGAGTAATGCATCTATATAGTAAAAAGCATTAACAATACAAAAGCATACACAACCTACTCAAATCTATTTTTAAACCATTAAAAATTATATACTATGAAATCTTGATAATACTGTTTATACTATTTTTAATAATAAGGGTAATTGCAATTTTGCTACTACAAAGGAAAGCTTCAATTAAAAAAAAAACAAATTGTACCTAGAATCTATAAATTATAAAAAGAAAAAAATAAAGATTATAGAAATCACTAAAAGAATCTGTTACATTTTGATAAATCTATAATAAGACTGAGATTTGATAATACTAATATATGTTTCTAATCCATGGTCTGTCACAATTATTTATGGCCCATCAGATGGAAAATGTTAAATATCCTCTTGAGACAATTTATTTTAAAAAAATAATAATTGATAAACATAAAATCGTAGTTTCAATAATAAACTACTGCAATTCAGGCACAGCTGATATTTTACAAATTTAAAAAATAAAAACAATATTTTTATTTATCTTGATAATAATTATTTTATTTAATCTTATGTACCATTAAGCATCACATGATCACCATTTCTTATACTAACACATAATTGTTTATAAACAAGGCAAAACTCTCCATACAATAGTGCCACCCTGTGACAACCAGAATAATGAATGGATGCCAGAAGACTTGTGCATGAAATCCCTATCTAATGCCTACTCATCCAATATCCCCAGACTAGTTTCTGGCTTGTGGCCTTCATCAGTGATTACTCTGGTTGGCACAGGGTGGCACTACTGTATGGAGAGTTTTGCCTTGTGTATAAATCTTATGTACTTATGTGCACCATAGAAATCCACCAATAACTTATATTTTAACATACTGATCATCATCAAAATGGCAGCCATTACTACTTTGACATTTTCAAAAAAGTTATAAATTAGCCACACAATGAAAATATTACAGTACATTTAGTTGTTCATAAGTTTTGGCCCAAGATTGTAATAATTTGAATTATACAGCTAGAAAATTAATAAAGGAATATGGAATATAAGATGTGGAAATAAAGATAACAAAAACAAAGAATAGGTGTATTAGAATATAAAGAAATATAATCCTGGAAGAAGGGCAAATGTGACAAATATAAGTACCTTGGCATGAAAATCACACAAAAATGGAATGATAGATGAAGCTATAAGATATAAAAATGTACTGGATAGAAAAGCTACAGTGATATTAAACAGGATATTGTGGGATCAGAATATATCAAAAGTAAAAAAAAAATATGGAAGTGAGTTTTGGCAATTAAAAAATAAGAATTACAGAAATGGATTATTGGCAATGATCTGCAGAAAAGTCAAAGACAAAGTGCATAAAAGAATCTAGAAAATAATAAATCACATGATCACTATCTCATACTAGCACATAATTGTTATTAAACAATTCTAAACAAAGCAAAACTCTCCATATAGTAGTGCCATCTTGTGCTAACAAGAGCAATCAATGGATGCCAGAAGGCTTGTGCATAAAATCCCTATCTAGTGCCTACTCATCCAATATCCCCAGACTAGTTTCTGGCTCCTCACTGAAGAAGGCCACAAGCCAGAAACTAGTCTGGGGATATTGGATGAGTAGGCACTAGATAGGGATTTTATGCACAAGCCTTCTGGCATCCATTGATTGCTCTTGTTAGCAGAAGATGGCACTACTATATGGAGAGTTTTGCTTAGTTTTGAAAATAATAAATATTGAAAACACCATATAGTAAATGACATCAGAACCAGACAATCAGGATAGTACGGACACGTACAGGAATTGTTTCGGATGGGGGGGGGGGCAGCCAAACAAAAAGAATAGACAAAAAATTAGAGACAGTAATTGCTCAAAGATTTATTTTTTTTTTTTTTTATTTTAAGTAACACACTTTATTAAATCACAACATATTTACATAATTACAAGATCAATTTTTAGTACAGACAAAAAAAAAAAAGAACAGTATTATCCTTCACTTGTCCATTATACACATTGCAACACGTTCACTTAATTCTCCTGTTACCTGTTCATTGTTTACGATTTAGACCCTTTTTCTTTAACAACATTACCCTTCTTTATTTTATGTTTTACTCCCAGATTTCACATCTGGAGAGAGCAATTCCTCCCCATACATGTTGGAAGGTTTTTTGGGGCCAATATTTTAGGCATAAGTTGAAGTAGTTCTCCCAATCTCTATCCATTTTTTTTTAACCAATTGAATTTCTTATTATCAAATAAAAGTGAACATCTTATTGCCCACAATGATTTCAATGTATGGATCATTACATTCACATTGTGCAGGTTAAAGTTTATAACATATTTTTTCATAAGATATTTGAGATTTATTATAGGCCTGTGAAAGACCTTCATTCTAATTTCTCTAAAGGCGTAGCATTCTTCAAATAAGTGCATAAAAGTTTCATTGTGCCTCTTACACATAATGCAGGTTTCATTCAAACTCAATCCCAGTCTTTTATTAATATAGGTAGTTGTAGGTAGAATCCCATTGATTAACTTAAAAATAAATCTCATTGATGTCTGAGGTATATATATTGAGTGAAAATTTTTTAATACATTTTTCATTGAACAACTCAACCAATTATTTTCATTTTGGTAATTTGCTTTTTTTAAATCTTTATATCTAATACCATCTTGGGTGGTTACATTAAGTTCATCTTGCAAATCTTTATATGCCATCAACATGTCAGTAAGATACGATCTTTTTTCAGCTCCCAATCCATTAATAATAAATATGTCACCATTTGGGAGATTAAATGATTGATCCTTGGCTACATTCATATAAGCTTTAGCAGTAACAAATTGAACATAAGCTTTTGGGTCAATTAAATTGAGACCACCCTTATTTATTGGAAGCTGTAAAAGCGAGGTAGAGAGGAAATAAGTTTTCTTTCCCCATATGAATTTTTTTGCCATCTGTATAATCTTTAGGTTTGATTTATTATATAATTTTAACCATGGGCCATAATATCCTAGCACTCCCATTGCAATTGCATTAAATATTTTGGTTTTAGTTATTTCATAGAGTTTAAAAGGCATAAAACCATTAATTCTTTCCTCAATTTTCCTTGTGACTAATTTGTTTAATAGTCCATTCATCTTAGTTTTTGGTAAATATAATGGAAGGCCAAGGAAGGACTTAGGTAGGGCTACAAACTCATTGGGAATTCTTTTGCCTGTTGCCAATTTCCAAGCTGCTGATTTATTTACTTGAATTAATGCTCCAGTTGCCTGCTGAAATTTTCTGATTATATTCATTACAACATCAATATTATAACAGTTTTCAAAAATTATTACAATATCATCTATAAATGCCGTGACCTTTACTGAAACTCCCAATTGGGGCAGGTAAATTCCATTTATTAGTGTCTCTATTTCTTTTATCATGGGATCTACATAAATTGCAAACAACAGTGCTGCCAAAGGTGATCCTTGCGGAATTCCTCTATCTGGGGCAAAAAATTCGGATCTTCTCATGAAATTTTTATAAGAAATTCTATTATTCATAATGTAATTTTTTATTGCATTCAATAAGAATGGATCATCCGCTATAAGCTCCTTTAGGGTATTAAATAGATAAGACCAGTTCACGAGGTCAAAGGCAGATTTAAAATCAATTTGCAATGTGAAATACTGTGTTAGATTATGCGTCCTGGCATGCTTAATAGCTTCTTGGATTTTAATAGCTGCATTTACTGCTCTCTTGCCCTTTACTGCATGATGCGCCATTGATATCTTGTTACAGAGCAATTGGGAATTGAAAGATGAAAAAAAATATTATAGACCAATAAAAAGAAAACAATGTTTAGATCAATATACATCTAAAACAATAAAATTATAATAATAACTGTTCTCAGTATTAAAAAATGTATATTCATACAAAGAGTAAAAAAATTATAAACTAAATTTATTTCAAACAAATTGTGTTTACCTTTTTTTTTAAAAAATTATCATACACATAAACGATTCTAATTTCGTAAATTAATTTAGCCAGAATATTTGTTAAGCTTGAAAAATAAAATCGGTATTGAATGTTAATTGATAAATATATAAGAAATATTTATTGATTTCATAGTATTCTGTATTCTATGTTAATACAGAATATTTAAAAAAAACTTCACACATACATACAAACAACGATAAAGCGAGAGAGAAAGAGAAAGAGAGAGAGAGAGAGAGAGGGGGAGAGAGAGAGGGAGGGAGGGAGGGAGGGAGAGAGAGAGAGAAGAGCGAGCGAGCGAGAGAGAGAGAGAGAGAGAGAAACGTAAAAAATATATGCCAAGAACTTACTATATAATTTATTTGCTTTTCAATTTGATGAGTCAGTTTGTAATCATAAAAATAATTATTAATAATTATTGTGCCGTTACATTTATTAAAAACATAAACGTAATACTATTAAGTTCCTATAATACTGATAAACTAAAACTTATATTTTTTATCTAATATTTAAGCATTAATATAGATCCACATAAAATTATATTTTCCTTATATCTTTATAAATCACATATGTGTGTACTTGTGAGTTATTTACATACATATCTGTGCATAAATAAAATATAACTAATGCACACATACACTTATATATATAAAATATTCATCATCATTTAGCATTTTCTACCATTATTGATTCATTGCAGAATCATGGTCTTCCAAATTTAATTCAGTTTCTTTGGACATATCCATTCATCTCACACGTGGTCTCTTTCCAAGTCTTTTTCAATCTCTTGGGATCCAGTTTTGATTTCAACTTTCCATCTACTATCATCTCTTTTAGCAATATGGCCAGTCTTACTCCATGTAAGTCTCTTAATTATTTCAATGATGTTATTAAGACTTGACTGTTTTCTCATCCATGTATTTAGTTTTCAATCCCTTCTAGTTACTTTTAACATATTCTTTTTATACTTCATTTAGTGTTCTGAAATCTCTGCATTGCTCTTCTGTTAAGTCCAAGTCTCGTTATTACACAAATCTTTATTTACACAGATGCATATTATTAATTTCCAATAACGTTTAAATATCCAATTATTAGTTATTTATATAGATGATTAAATAAATAGTTACAAATATCCAACAACGCAATGCTCATGATTTATTACTATTTTAGAATGATTCTTTCATAGTAATAAAATAATGACTATTTTTAAATGTAGAATTTATTCTTTAATTTCTTTAAAATCTAGCTTGCCTATTAAGGAGATATCTGAAGCTATCATTTTTTTGCCTTACATTTTGTTTTAAAACAGCAAGCTTTATGGACAGACCTATTTATATAAATACTTGATCATATACAAAAAAGAAGAGAGTTTATGCAGAGATAGAGTGAAGTGGTTTTTATAGTAAATGCAGTGGTTATGATTAAATAAAACTATTTGAAAAGTGGATTAGTTTCAGTTTGAACCTCATTTTTTTATTTTACATAATAGTAAATAAAATAAATCAATTACACGATTTTTTTCAGAATTTTGATTAATCTTCAATGGATTGAAATATGAGGTGTAATTTTTATCTCAATTACAAGTATGTCTTACTGACATAATTAATTAATTTTGATCACATAATATATTTAGAACCAATTGAAGAAGTATTTTATAATAAATGTTTTGGGATAAAAGAATGATAAGTAATCAAAAAAATTGTCATTAATAGTCAATCAAGATTATTATTTGTTTGACAATAGTATCATCTAACCAGAAATCTAAATACGGTTTTATTTTATATAGCGCTATGTTTTTTATGTAATAGTAATATTAGCGATGCACACGCGCTTTAAAGATAAATTATAAATAAATACTCTTTTTCCAAACACGAGATATAGTATTTTAGAAAGAATGCAATGAATCCACCCATTTTTTCAACCCAAACGTTTATGTGTGTGTAAATCTTAAGTGTGTGGAATTAAGAGCGTGAAGGTGTTACACGATCACCTTAAATTACATTTGTTATGTTTGAACGAATGACACTTGTGAAATCTTTACAATTCACACTCTTAATTCACACACTTAAGATTTGCCCATACCTAAACGTTTGGGTTGAAAGAATGGGTGGATTCATTCCATTCTTTCTAAAATACCATATCTCGTGTCTGGAAAAAGAGTATTCATTTATAATTTATCTTTAAAGCGCATATGCATTGGCTTAATCACTAATATTACTATTACTAAATACGGTTTTGTAAAAGAATATAGACAACATAATACAAACTCTGAAGGCGAAGGCATAACTCACCAAGTTTTCTAAATGTATTATAGTTAGAATATGAGCTCTTTTCCTTATTTTATTTCTGAGATAGGCAAATAGACAGACTGATAGACAAATAAATGGGCAGGTACGTAGATAGACAGAATAATAGATAGATAAATGAATATATAGATAAACTGACATGGGTGTCCTGACTAGTACATAAAATGATAGATATATAGATAGCTTAATGGATAGCTAAAAAAACAGAGATATTGGTAATTAGATAGATACAAAGATAGATAGATGGATAAATAGGTATATGATCAGGTAAAATATAGGTAAATATGTAAGTAGGTAAATAAATATTTATATAGACAGATGTAATATATATACAGACAGAAACCAGAGATTGATTAAATATTTGATCTTTTTTCAATTGTTTTAGAGATTTTGGATAATCCAATTAGTAGTAAACGAAACGTAATAGGCTTAGCGTTCGACGACAGCTTAAAGGGAAAGAAAAAAAACAACTTTTAACAAATTAACAAGGACGGTAGAAGCATTGGGTATTACTAGTCAAAGATTCTGTATAATCTTGTTTATTTCAAAGATAATCGATTCTCTTTTTTGTTATTTAAGAATTGCTTTGTTTATTTTGTGATATATATAAATTAAAGAAAACGATTTAACTATTACAATATGTGAAAATAAAGATATACATCCCCGTTTTATTGTCAGAACAAGTTTTGATATTATACCTATATATATATTTTATGCTAGTAACTATTAAATTAATAGCTTTTATTTTAAAGTCCCTTTTAAGCATTATATACAAAGTAAATATATACACACCTATAATGATCATTATATATCAAACAGAATTCTAAACATAGGAAAAAATGTGTAAACGATTCCCCATGAACAAGTCTTTTAGTTAGTTCACATTTTTCCATAATCATCAAATATTATTATCTGATCATATATACTTCATTGTCTAATATAAGTTCATTAAAACAATTACTAATAATTCATTACGAGATTAGAAGTTAATAGAGACTTTGCCTTATTTTTATAATAATAAATAACTGATAATTTAATTGAAAAAATAAATAAATAAATAACTGCTCAAAAAAAATATGGCCATTTTACCCCCCCCCCCAAAAAAAAAAAAAGAAAGGAAGAAAAAAATGTGAGAAAAAACACTACTCTAGTAATGAGTTTTGCAATGGCTATATAAACCAATCTGTGTACTCCAAATACGTCCTTATGTAGAAGATGCTGTTTTATTGTCTTTTATTTTCCTCAGCACAAAATTTTTATTTCTGAAATATTTCAGCAACATGTCTAATTGTAGCCCTCCAATAAATTCTATTCTCTGCCATGTTTTCAAAAAATGAAATACAGAGTATGTCAAAAGTCACTGTCTACTTTGAATAGTGGCTGGAATTTTGAAAAACTGGCTGAAATATGCAATATATATTGCAGAGTATATACCATAAAAAATTAGTGTTCCATATGACAATTGTGAATTGTCTCTATGGAACTCAAAGCAACAAATTACCTACTGGCACATACTTTCCAGCGTTTCAGTTATTTTTTGATAATGATTTTTGTTCAAACTATTCATTGGATTGTGTGAATTGAGCCATGTGGATATTCTAGCATATTGGATATACAACAAGTCGATAATTATGAACCCTGCTCAAATATACTTCTCAGATTAATTTATCTAGTCACCAGATTGTTTTGGATGTTCAATTCTGCGCTGTCATGAACAAATCTAGTTATTTTAAGTTTTTTTAAGAACTTATGAATAGCCTTGTCTATTGAATCTTTCTAAATTGTCTTTATTTTTCTCATACTTCAAGCCTTTTCTCTTGCATGTTGTTACAAGCATTCATTTTTTCATATTCATCAAAAATGATACAGATATAAAATGAAAAATTTAATAATTCACAAAATATAACATAAACTAATTAACATTTTGTAGATACACAAATATGGACTAAAGATATGTAGCTTTTTATAAAAGAAACATAATGTCATCGAAATGATGATTTTACATCTTTCTCAATTTGTTTAGGCATAATTCTTTCCTTTTATTTACTTTTGTAAATTTTTCAGCCATTGATAAAAATATATTATTTTTAATTCAGTTTTCTATTTACTAAAAAAACTCTTCCATTCAAATAGAACCTACGTTAAGTAGAAAAGGCTGCAATAATATTTAAAGAATATTGAGATTACTTTGTGAGAAATGTGATGTATACTCTAGTTGAAATGCATTTTGGGGGGTATTTAGATACATTTTCTAACATTTAGAAGTTTTTAAATAAATATATGCTTTTGAAATGAAGTGAATGGTATAATAATAATGATACCATGAACACATATATACAGAAAAAAATACTTGATGTTTAATCTTTTATTTAATTTTGTGAAAATATTCCTCAATCTTAATTGATTTCTTTATGTTTATTTTTTTAGTGGGAAAAAAATATTTTTCATAAAATATTTCCTTTTTTGACAAATTTTAATAGATACATAAATGATTAGATATTATATAATGAGATGACAAATTATATATATTTTTAAAAAATGAATGCATTAAAAGATCGCTGATGACAAAAAGAATGACCAGGGTTGGGATGAATCAAATCCATATTATTACATAACATTAAATGTTCTAAACATATGAACAAAGATTGATTACTCAGAGAAATGGCTTGGACAATGTTCTTCTTACTACATAATATCAAATAATAACAAAAAATATCAAACAGTGAATATCAAAATTGAAATTTTCTTATGAATTGTTTTGTGGTGAGACTGATATTTCTATGTTGCCATACTGTTTGTCATGTGATGTTTACAAAGAGTATATAAGCCACTATCATTTATTTTCATGATGCAAAAGATTATTAAATTGTTGAATGTTCTATCCATAACTTGTCATTTTGGTTATAATAGTGATTTTATACAAAATATTTTAGGATAATAGAAAAGCTGGTGATAATATTACAATTTTTATGATACTGAGTTGGTATATATATGTCAATATATTGTAACTTTATATTTAATCCAGAGAAGGTTAAATATCCAATATAGTGCTTTAAATTTTGTTTTTTATTTATTAACTTAAATAAACATAACACATTTGCAAAAATAATTCCTACTATTTTGAGCTGTATGGAAACTTTGTTATGCATTTTAAATTATATTATTAAAATGTATGGTGAAATGTATCTAAATACTAATTGCACCTAATTTGATAATTGTTTAACCTACCCCGGCAGCTCTCTGAAGAGTGCCAAAGCATGAAACCATGGTCAGGGGTTTGGGGGGGTTCCTGACAGAGATATTTTAAATGCTTTCTCTGGCTAAGCATTTAAAACAAAGCTTGTTGAGGAATTGGCAATCCTCGTTGTTTATAACTTACAAGCTTAAGAGAATAGGGTCATGTGATCTATGACTTTTATTTTGACTGTTTAACATTATTGTTTGTTAGGTTAAACTTAAATGAAACTAAACTTATTTAGTATATATTGTAATTTAAAAACTTAAATGAAACTACTTTCAAATATATTATATTTTGAGTAAATTTCAATAGAGAAAGTTATCTTTAAAAAAAAGCATGGTTAAAGTATTAATTATTAGTTCATAATAAATTTCATAAATGTTTTGATTACTTCCTGATATGTCTGGCTTCTGTATGACAATGGATGCTAAAAAAAGGAAGTCTGAAATAAGTTAAATGTTAATGTTTTTTTAAAAGTCATGTTATGTTAATATTCTAATGGTTTAATTATAATCTTTTGAGAACTTTTAATTAAAGTAAAAGATGATTGTTTTAAATAAAATAAATAATTATGGTTGGTAATTTAAATCAAGTTAATTATTATTATTATTTTTACTTGTTTCATTAAGTGTGGATATACTTCAAGGTTAAATCTATATTTAGACAACCTGATTAATAAAAGATTGAGGTAATATCAGTTAGTTTAAAATTCTACCCTTAATGTTAATTGCCATTTGAGTAATTAAAATTACTTAATAAACTTTTATTTGATTCAAACAAACACACACATGTTTTTTTTAAAAAAAAGGAGGGGGGATAAATTATTACTCTAATTCTAACTTTTAAAAAAATCCACTTTAATAAATTTTATTTTTTATTTTAATAATGTATTGTTAAAATTTTAAAATCATTTAAGCAATTTACCCTTTGTTAAAACAGGCAAAACTCACTATATATATTGCCACACACAGCAAGCTCTATCAATGGATTCAGGAAGGCTTGTGCATAAAATCCCCAACTACTGCCTACTCATCCAATATCCCCAGACTAGTTTCTGGCTTTTGTCCTTCATCAGTGAGGAGCCTTGAATCCGAGAGCACTGCAGATAGATTTTAGAAGTAGGCACTAGATGGGGATTTTATGCCCAAGCCTTCTGGCATCCATTGATTACTCTAGCTTGCTGTGTGTGGCAATATATATAGTGAGTTTTGCCTGTTTTAACAACAGTTATTCACAAGCATAAGAGATGGTGGTCATGTGATGTTTATTGGTAATTTACCTTTTGTGACATGCATACTTGCTACTTATATACAATGTCTTTGATCTGAAATATACAAAAAGCGTTATTGCTATAAAAAAATCTCCAAAGTGTCACAAATAAGAGGAAATACTATAATAGACTTTAAAGCTGAAAAACTGTAATGTCTATTATTTTATTGTTTCTATGAACTTTTAGTTAATTTTATACTTTATTTAAAAAAATCAATGTGTTAACATTTCATGTCCAAAGTGTTAAAAGTTTTATGAATTAATTGCAAAGACTAATATCATCATTCTTTTGCTCTACTAATTGCATTACTTTAAAAGAAATTATTTATTTGTGGATAATTATAAAATGTTTAAAAGCATTAATTGTTGAAGCGTTGTTATGACAAGAAACTGTCTTTAAAATTATTATAGCTTCAGTTTATTGAAATAAATGCTGTAATGAATTATGTAAAAATTATTGTAAAACTGAATGAAGAAATGAAACAATCATTTTAGAAGTCTTCATTTGAAAGCGCTAAGCTTTAAATAAATGTAATAACATATAACTTCTTTATCGAGCATTATAAGCGCATAAGTATTGATAAAAGATAATGTTATTCATGCTTATATTTTCACTGCCTTAAAAAGACATTGTATAATTGTGTTTCATTTAATATAAATAAAATACTATCTTGGATTTCCATTGATTTATCTAGTTAAAATATGTTTATTATTCTGCAGAGGAAATAATTTGAAATTTGTATCATTTTATTAATTCTACTAAGCAATTGTACAAACTTTTGTTATGGAAGCTTCACTCTTAATTGTTTATTTAAAAATTTGCCTGTAATTATTCTGCTCCTCATTTTTAAAATAAAAAAAAATTAAATTAGGACAGAACTTCAAGAAACTCCTGCTCTGAATTATTTATTTATTTATTTATTTATTTCTTATGTGTTCAATGAAATCATATTCTATCTTTATGAAGAAAGATCAGACTCATAAGTTTGGAGAGTTATTTTTGTTTGTTTAACTGAAACAACTCATACATTTTGGGTCTTTATTGAAACACTTTAATATAAGTGTGGTGTGTTTAAAATATTGATATTTCTATTATTATTTTATTATAATTATTGCTTATGTATTATTAATTTATTTTTATAGTTTGTTTTATATTGGGTATATTTACAACAGTATATATTTTAGAATGGGTATTGGTACTAGTAAATATCCAGATGAAAAGAGTTCTAATTATAAAATTTTAAGAGTTCTCAAAATTTATATTCTAGTATTATCAAAGTGTGTTAATGTGCACACAGGGTAAACAGTTATTCTATGCTTTGTGCACAAATTAATGTATTATTTGAAGTCAGTGTGTGGATGAATGTAGTTTTAAATTCTATTTTATGGTATTGCCTTGTAATTATGGTTTGTATATTTTTGTGAGATTATGTGTGTTTATGTGTACATGCAAATAAATGTGGGTTAAATTTTTATGTATTATTTATAATTCCTGCCCTATTTTTCATTTAATAGTATTCTTCCCATTGTCAGGTATCAATTGCAACAATTATGTTGATAAATTCGATTGCTTTGAATTTTATTAAGCCACTCCAGATTCTGGTAGGGACTGCAGCTTATTTAGAACTTCCAGGTCACATAACCAGGTATCAATTTATTTTATTACTGTCAATATGTCCTTAGATTTTATTAATGTGTATTTTTATGTAAGCACATTTAAGGCATATGCATGTGTGAAATTATTCAGCTCTATTTCAAGTTATTTTCAGGTGTATTAGGGCATTAACAGTATTGAGCTTTTAATATTCCTCTTATGTATGCATAAACAGGTAAAAACTATATGGATTATACTTGTTTTGGTATTCAGTTATGTTAGCAGTATCACAGGAATTATGTATCACTGATTTTAAATACAGGTAGTTTTTAAATTCAATTATCAACATTTAGGGCCGTGTAAAGACGTATGTTTGCTACTCTGTATGTATAAGTGCTAGTTGGTTTGCTTTTCAAATAAGTGAGATAACTTTTTAAATGCAATTTACATTTAATTATTATTATTTAAAAAATTTACTTGAGGAATATTTTTTAATTTAGGTTATGTAAATGCATAGTACTGTTATGTCTACTGCATATTGATTTAATTTATTATATTGTATTATTAAATTTATATCATATTATAAATAAATATTTTCTATTCATTAAATATGTTTGGTTTCGTTATCATCATCATATATATTTATCCAAAACTAATCTAAGTAATAAAGTTATGCCAAACATTGTTGAACTTAAGAGTACATTTCAAAAGTGACATTAAAATTATTTATTCCATTTATTTATGTTTATTTTTTATATACCTGTATTATTTAAAATAAAATGTTATGCTGTTTTTTCTTTTACCACAAGTGTATTTAATGATATAGTGGGTAGCTTAAAAATACTTTGTCTTTCTACTGCATTATTTTACTTTACTAAGTACAAGAATATGCATTAAGATATTTTAATAAGATTTACCCACAAGTTATATCAATAAAAGAAGAACTTGAGAGTATTTTTTATTGCTGGCCAAAAGTTATTCCAAGTATTCTTTTTTTTCCATATGTCATAGCATCTGCCAAGAGGCGAACCTACAACTGTCTACAACCAACTACTTGCTTGCAAGGCAGCTGCGCTAACTGATCCTTTAATACTTACTATTTTCATGTTATTATTTATTTTAAAAATGAGATATAAGTTTATGAATATAAGAAGATAAGATGATCTTGTGTATGAGAATCTATGTTGTTATCTTCTTTGTGTTTTTGAGTGTTAAGCAAAATAATTATTTATTGTATTAAATAAAAATAAACCCTGAGATTTCGATAAGATAAGAACCTGAAATTTTTATTGTTTATATATGTGTTGTAATATATTTTATCCATAAGTAGACTTATTCTCTTGTTCAAATCCATAACTATTATAGTGCTCACCTGGTTTGGTATCACTTTGGTGGTATGATTTTGCCTGAAGGTTACAATATGTAAATATGTACATACAAATAAAATATTCATTAATTAAAAAACTATTGTAATAACAATAAAAATAATAAATATAATAGTGATTAACTATTATATACAGTCTTTCAATCTGCAGAAATACTTTCAGTTAATTTCTTAACCCTCTTCAACTGCTGTTAAGGTATTAACAGAAAGTACTTCTATGGATTGAAAGTTCTTCTGCAGATTGAAAGACTGTATATAATATTTAATTACCATTATATTTGTATATTTTATATATATATTACTATATATGCTAATAATTTTAATAAGTTCATCATTTTACAGCTTATCAAATATGTAACACTAGGAATATAAATCTATATTGTGAAACAAATAAGTCCAAATATATTATTAAGACAGTTAACATGTGAGATTCCCAAAGAATTATTTTTTAAAACAAACTATTTGATAAAATAGATTGGAATTGGTATAATGACACATAGCCATTATTTATTGCTTTATTTTTTAAAATGATTCTTTGGGGATCTTGCTTTTAAATTGTCATAGTAATATTTTTGAAGATATTTATTCTATAAAAGACATTTATGTAAATATTATCTGATCTTCATAATTTTAATCAGCATTGATTCAATGGAATATAATGGTCCCTCCAGATTTAATAGAATGTCTACAATCCATAGTCTCTTTTTCCCACATCTCAGAGTAATTTTCCTTATTGTATAAATTCATCTAATATTTGGTCTCTTACTATGTCATTTACAAAAGCATTATTCCTTATGAAATCTGATATTTTCTATTGTTACACCTGGTGGAAGTTTTTGAAATTGCTCAATCTTTCGCTTCCATATAAAATCTTTATTTTGTACTAAAACAAAATAAGTTGCACTTCATTTCTTTTTAATTTAATTTTATAAATGAATAATATTCTAAAAAATCATATTTGATTATTTTAAATATTTAAAAACTGGCTTGTAAATAAAATTCACCATAAACATTACCAATGTTTGTACAAACACTCATTTTAAAAATGAATGAATTCTTTTTTATTTAAAATTTTTTTAATTACAACTAACAAATGTGTATTTTTGATGAATCTATCAAATTCTGCTTTAAAATCTGATATTTAGTTTAAAATTATTACAATATTTGAAAAGATTTGAAAATCACATTAATCCTGACAGATAATGACGCAATAAATACTGTGAATTTATTTTTTATATTATAATCAAGTTAAATAACTTCTATTTCTAAAAAGAAAAGAATAATGAATGAATTAAAAGTGTACATATGTATTTTTTTGTTTTAAATAATAATCAACTGATTATTGTGCAAAAATAATATAAAAAAATTCTATAAGCAAAAAAATAGTTGTATTTATTTTATTCCAAAAATCTTGCATGAAAACTACACCAGAAAGGAGTAGGGCACGGGTGTTGATCTCTTTGGATTTTTAAAATTAAAAGTTGAATATAAGCAGACCTGTAGAAACTGCTTTAAAAAAATTGCACGCTACAATAACATTAAAAAAGCAATGTAAAGCAGCAAAGTTGGCACACTTTTTCAGATGTAAATAAGAATATTTGCTAATGAATCTGAAAGTTATCAATTTAACATAGTATTTTATATCTTACAAATTGATGATCATTTCATATATTTAATCTATTAAAAACATTATGATTTTAAGATATGTATTTACTGTTAATCAAATTGTACCCATATGTTGCGATTTCGATCTCTTTTTGTTAATCCCAACATGCATCTCTCCATACCTTTTTGAGTGGTCTGAAGTCTCTGTATTACTCTTCTATTAAGTGTCCAATTCTCAGATCCATAAGTAAGAACTGGTAAAACCTATTTATTAAAAACCTTCCTTTTCAAACACATAGGCATATTTTTTTAGTATCAAGTTATTTCTACCAAAAGCACTCCAATTAAGTTTAATTCTATGATTAATTTCATCCATTATGTTTCCATCTGTATAAATAATCTGACCAAGATATTTGTAACTGTTAACTTCTTCTAATGTCATCATAATCAATCTTTATTTTCATATTTTGAGAAAATCCATTGAACATTACTTTAGTCTGTTTAACATTTATCTATAGGCCTACTTTCCTACTTTCATCTGATAACTCATGCAACATTTCCTGCAGCTCTAAAGCATTATTTGCAAAATAAAATGCATCACCTGCAAAATCTAAATGAATTAAATAATTTCCCTTTACTTTCACTCCATTACCTTCTCTCTTTAATCCACAAAATACTTATTACAGCACCGCTATAAAAAGTTTTAGAGATAAGGAGTCACCTTGTCTTACACCCTTCTCAATGTTGACTTTTCTAGTGTCATTATGTAACCTAATTGTTGCTGTTACATTTTTATAAATATTCTTTAAAATATGACAATATCCTGGATCTATACCTTGATGATCCAATGCTTTAATCACTGAAGAAATGTTTATAGAATCAAATGCCTTTTCATAATTCATAAATCCAAAGAATAATGGAAATTCATATTCATTTGTCCTTTCTATAACTTCTTTCAATACCTGGATATGATTTACTGTACTAAACCACTTTTAAATCCAGCTTGTTCTTTAGTTGGTGGAAATCCAATGTTCTCTGTAGACAAGTGATAAAAGGCTGATAGGTCAGTAATTTTTAATATCTTCTTTATCAGCTTTTCTAAATATTAATATTAATGCTGCATTCTTCCAATAATCTGGTACATCTTTATCATTTAAACATTAGGTACATAACTTTGCTAAAAAATTCTATTTCTTCACCTGCTTCTTTTAATATATCAATTATAATTCCATCATTACCTGGAGCCTTTCCTTTCTTCATATATTTAATTGCATGTCTCACTTCATTTAAAATTGTGGGCAATTTGGAAGATGTAATAGATATAGGAGGTACTTGTTCTTTATTACTATATAATTCTTTATAAAAGTCTTCTACCCATTTCATGATGTCATCTCTCTTTTTAGTAATAATTTTATCTTTTTTTCTTATTGCAGATATAAATTTCCTACCAATACCAAAATGTTGTTTTACACTCTTAAGACTTTTATTCTCTTCTACAGCTTTTCTTGGTAGTTCTCAGTTATATTTTTTTATATCATTTTCAACTCTTTTCCACACCATTTTACAAAATTCAAGATATTCAATCCTTTTTAATTCATCATTTTTCTATATCTTCATATTTCTTTTTTCTTCATAAATTCTCTAGTCTCAGTAGAAATTTTATTGGTCAATTGCTGCTTTTTTTTAACCAGCTATCTTTGTTGCAGTTTTTAAAAGTATATCAGTTATTTTCATATTAATTTCATTCAAATATGAGGCATGTTCAAAATTTAGTAATACTTGAAACAAATTTGTAAGTTTTAATTTAAATTCATTAGAAGGTTTCAGAAGTTTAGGAATAGCAACTGTAAATATTGTTTTTCTTAATAATTTTTGTCTCTTTAGTTTTGCATTAACGTGTATCTTACATCTTACTAATTGATGATCACTTCCTTTGTTAAATTTGTTAAAAACATTACAGTCTTGAAATATGTATTTTCTGTTAGTCAAAATATAATCCAATTCTGCTCTACCTTCATTTGTAAATGCAATATATGGGTAAGAAAACGAACAGGTGTTACTGACCTCATTGAAAAAATTAAAAGACTGAAGTGGAGTTGGTCTGGACATATTCTTAGAAGACATGATAATAGATGGACAATTGAAATCTTAAATCGGATTGCAAGAGATTGTAAAAGACCCAGAAAGAGACCCCATGTGAGGTGGGTAAATGAAACAAGAAAGTGTGCAGGGGTGATGTGGAGAAGACAACCTAAAGATCAAAGAAGATGGATTGAACTTGGAGAGACCTTCATCCTGCAGTGGATTGATAATGGTTGATGATGATGATGATGATGAATCAAATTGGAATCACTTTGCTGTTATTTGGATGCTTTCATGTCCATTTTTATGTAATATTTTTTTCAAAAAACAATTTATACTATATATTTTTTCTCCCTACAATCTTCACAAGTCTGTTTCCTTTTTCATTTCTATTATAATCAAATTTTCTCACAGTCCCTTCATCTTTTAATCATTTATCAGTTATAGAATTAGCATCTGCTATGAGAATTTTAAAATGTTGTTTGGTCTGATGACAAGTAATAATAATTTGTTGGAGCTAAAGCTGTTTATTACTTGCATTTGGGGTGTCTTTCATTAATTGGAATTACTAATGTTGCCACTCTGTCTGATATATAATCAATCTCCACACTACAATTTAAAATGAATCACATTTCATTTGTGTTCTCAATATTTTTGTCTTTGCTGTAAAGCATATATCTTTCTAACTAAATAATAATTTGATAATATAATTATTTATACACTTATAAAAATTTTGAAGTCAACTATTCTTTACACATATAATAAAAATTTTGAAGTCAACTATTCTTTACACATATAATCCTCTAATATTTTTTATGCATTTATTATTTATTTTTTTCACAAAATATTTATGAAATATTAATTATTTTAAAAAGGTAATATACATTTTATTAGGAGTTGTTTGTTTTTAATTAAGTATGTAATTCAATATTAACAATATTTTATTCTATGAACATAATATTACCATTGGCTTAGTTGTTAAAACATTTTCTTGGAAAATATAATTTTTTATACCATTCTAATTAAATGGACTGACAATCTTTTTAATGCTATGGTAATCCACTTTTCTTGTTATCTAAAATATTTTTCTTATTTTCTTTTTTTTATTTATGTACAAAAGAAAATAAAATAAGGCACATTTTCTTTCCTTATCTTCAAATTAGGGAATTATTTTTAACTATATCTAAAATAATATTTTATATCATTTTTTCTTACTTAATAAATTAATTAATAAAACAGTTGTATCATCATTACATATTGCTCCTAAAATATATAGATGCAAATACACCATTTTGACATGTATATGTATATTTGAAATTATATCCATAACTAAAACACACCAATAAATACTATTATAATAGCACCATTTCATAATAAAAATATTAATTCTGTTATTTACAATTTATAAAGGGACATCAAATCATTTTCTAAAAAATTAAGATGTATATGACATTACCAACATATACAATTATTATAATATTGTCACAATGTTACATAACATTACAGTAGTTGTTTTTTTTTTTTAAATTTTAGTATGACCCTTTTTATAATATGGAATGTCACATTGTCTATGGTTCAATACTATTACAATATATATAAAACAATGTAACGAACGTCTATGCTCGTTACAATATATAGTTGTTTTTTATTATTAATTTTTAGTATAGTCTTTTTGTGAAATGGAACATTATATTGTCCTTTGTCCTCTGTTCAATATTATCTATATAGATTGCATTGACAACAGTTTGAAATTGTTTATTGTTATTGCTATTGAGATTATCTAAGTGATTGACTAGTTTTTAATGTTATACAATTATCAAATTTGATTCACAAGATATTCTGCAGTCACAACTTCGACACCAATAACTGCAGATAGATATATTGATAATTATTGTTAACTATTTATCAGATAAGACATTACCCATAACATTGATATAAACATTAAACTTCAGTTAAACTTCAGTTAAAGTACTAATCACATAGTCAAGTGTTGTTAGCCGAGAGGTTATCGCAGCTGCCTTGCAAGCAAGCAGTTGGTTGCAGATGGTTGTGGGTTCACCTCCCGGTCGATGCAATGCTATGACATATGAAAAAAAAAGTAGTAATCACATGCAATTTTTCAATAATCAAGACAAAAAATATTGTGATAGAGGTGGTTAGTTATTCTATATTTGAACTTTAAAAATTTTTGCCAGAGAGTTTCTTAATCTTAAACAAACATTTTAAAAGATAGTTTTTGGAATATCTGATTTCCTTTGGTTATTAGTAAGATAATAATTATTCACAGAGAAATTAGTCTCAATTGGGCATGCTTGATATAAATATATAACAAATATCTTGACTGATAAGGAAAGTATTATTTTTATAAAATAAACATTATTAATAAAACTTTATACAACTATTAACATATCCACAGGAGAAATAAACAAAATTTGCATGGCATACAATACATAGCTTATAAAAAATATAATCATTATGATTAGTGTTGAGGGCAGATGAAATTAATTCTGTTTGATATATGTGAAAGTATAATTTATATGCTTTATATTATTCTAAATTAATGTGCAACTAATAAAAATATTGTTCTGCCAAATTTGCTCATAGTACTTCTAGATATTATTTTACAGCATATAAATGTGTATTATTCCATGCTTTATGATTTTTTTAAGAACATCATATTCTTTGTTGTCAAAAGTTACATAGCAATAAGCAAGCCACATGGTTTTAAGAGTATAAAGAATTATTATGGCATTATAGGCAATTGTTTAAGATAAATTATTTGCTTGAGAAAAACAGTGTTGTAAGGATAAGAAGTATGAAAAACTTTGAAAAATGTGTATCATATCTTCTGGATGATTATTACCCAAGATATTTGAAATCCATATTTAATTTAAAATAGTTCAAGAGAACAATGTTTGTTGGAATTGTGCCAAGTCATAAGTTAAAGAAAACCTTCATCCATGATTGTGGAAAACACATATTTGGGAATCTGGATAGAGTTTTGGAAATTGGAAGGGTTGACAATAGATGTCTGTTAGAATATATATATATTTCAAATCTTTAAATG